>JASDQU010012440.1:12598-40366 GCA_032191745.1 Picea mariana
GGCTCACCTCATTTCAGATGTCCAAATGCTCAACCCGTTGAAGAAGCCAAAAATAATTTCTAAAAATGGCAGAGAAGTCCAGAGAAACTACAGAGATTATTCTGGGTAAAAAGGTAAAAACTACAGAGATTATTCAAAAGAAAAAAGTATTGTTGGTGTTGAAATAAAATATCTACTTCAAAAAAAAAGAGAGAAGTATTATCCCTGTTCAAAACCGTAGAGATGTAATTTCAAAACCGTAGAGAACTAGTATGCCCTTTCCAAACCTCGGAGAAATATTAATTTCAAAACTGCAGAGAAGTAGTATTCCTTAAAAACCGCGGAGAAATATTATTTCCGTTCAAAACTACAGAGAAATATTATTCCCGTTCAATAAATAGTGCAATTAAGAATGGATCGTATGATGTAACAAGACCATATTAAGAAATGAATTCCTTAAAGAAGGAAGTATAAACATTTAATTTGTTGTTGAAAGTTTTAGGTTGAACATTGAAAAGGAATTAAAATATTTTCAGAACCATAAAAAGAAGTTAAATATGAATATTAGAAAGGAATTTGATATATTTAAAATGGACATATAATTTTTGTATAATATCATCAAAGTGACTTATAATTAGGGATGTAGATCAATTGGTGATGGATCTCACCATTAAGGAACTTATATACAAAAGGTAAGGTAATGCTCCATCTTTCATAATCCACAATGAATAAGAAAGAGGA
Organism: Picea mariana; assembly: GCA_032191745.1. Lineage (NCBI taxonomy): Eukaryota > Viridiplantae > Streptophyta > Pinopsida > Pinales > Pinaceae > Picea > Picea mariana. The sequence goes on from JASDQU010012440.1 coordinate 13,319, forward strand.
CATAATACAGATAAAATCATAACTAGCTTGAGTACATTGGGAGAAATGGAGACCCAACAAACTTGTTAAGAATTGGAGTAGGGTAAAGAGAGATATTGAAGAACCAATAATATTTTATTTCTTATGTTAAGAAATATGAAGAATAATAATCCGTGAGAAATGATTTTGTAGTTCAATCCCTCCATCACTAGTTGAATATTGAACTCACTAGACCTTGTGGTCCTCCCACCAAAGAACACACACATATAATTGTGAATATGTGGGAAATAGACAAGGACCCTATCATGTTCAAAGAATAACAATTAGATAAAAATGTGCATGTTGAAAGCAAGAACAATAATATCTATGAAATAATATCCAATGCAACCCATCTTGTAAAACAATAATCTTGGTCCTCCATTTATCCCTTGAGTGCCACCTTATAGATTCAATGTTCAATTAGTTATGTTGAGTGTAACTTTTACGGGACACATCACTCTTGTTTTTTTTTCATTTGATACCTATCAACGTTTAGCATTAGTATTTGGAAATCCCATGTCACGTTTATTTATCTACCTATCCTCCTATCTCTAAGAATGAGTCCCTCTCCATGCAAAGTTTTATCTGGTTTCATCCATTGACTTGTTGTGGTGTGGTTGGAACTACATTATTGAGATATTATAAAAAAACAAACTAATATGTAATATTAAACATCACCAAAGTTCAATTCTTGACCAAGAATCAAACATCACATATTATATTGCTACTCAATACATTATCATTTAAAGTATATATTTAAAATAAGAATGTTGGAGGTCCCATTACAATCATCTATATATTTGGAAAATTTAATATTCTTATAACTAGAAGATCAACAATGATGCCTATGGTACCCGAGGCTATTGTTTTGGAAAAAAAATTCCACAACATGTAATATCCTTGTTTGGTTTTATTGTCCATCTATGTTCACATTTTTACTTCAAGCAACTAAAAAGATAACAGTTTCCACTCATTGAAATTTTCCAATAAACGTTGATTTCCAATCTTAAATTTTGAATTTGCACCCATGATTATATCAATGATTAACCCAATCCCTTTGATACTTTCCCAACGTTTTTCTTTTTTTGCTTGTAATTTTTTTCAAGGATGTGTGACATAAAATATCATATGGTGAAAGTGTGTGATATTAAACATAACCCCAAAATCTTCAAATAATTTTTAGTCAATTCATCTTAACCATGTGGAGCTCTTTAAAACTCTAAATTGCATTGAAACATCTTTTATTTAAGTGTAGATTCCACAAATGCAACTTGGTTTAAATACAATGATATTGAATCTCGAGGAGACGTCCTAAAAAAAAAACTTAAACACCAACTTAAATTTTACATGGATAAGTCTAAACATTCTACATTTTGGATGTTTTTTTGCAAACCATAATACGAATTTGACTATATAATTCTTGGTGAAATTGCAATTTTTCATTTCTTAAGTTTAATTTTTTAAGGCATAAATGGATTTAGGACAATGAAAATCCCCTATTGGAAACAAATTGTGCAATATCAACAACTAATATATGCAATTCCAACAATTATTCTAAATGTTTGGTTGGATTTCAGGAAAAAACGATTAGAAAAATATACCTGGAAAATAAATATAATTAAAAGGAAAAACAAAAGAGAGGTGATAGCTATAATCATACAACCAATGAAGTAATCCTAGCATCTTATCAAGTTAAGAAGTTGTACCCTCATGCTTAGTTATGAGATCATTTTGTGATATATATATATATCACAAAACGATCATGAGATGCGGTAGGTATTACATCATGATTAAAAATAGAATCAATGAGAGTGATGAGTCTACCAAATTTGATCGAGATAATGAAATATTTGGTCGATAATAGTGTAACATCCCACTCTTGAGAGGTCATGTTATTGACTTATTCTCTGAGGAAACTTGCATGCAAGTGATTTGATTATAGTATATGGTTATCGATTTTTCTTATGGATTCTTATGATGATGTTGATCAATTGTGATTTATGTTGTTTGATATCTATATATTGACAGATGTTATTGAAAAGATTCCCCGAGTGTGTAGGACACTTGACAAAATCATGATGTCGATGTCATCAATGGACATCCTTGGACTCCAGATTGAGTGAGGAAGTGGATTGTATTGGTTTAAGTATTTCATTTATGCATATATGACATATGATTGATTATATTATGATGTTTTTTATGAATCATTAATAGTGTTTCGTTGATGGATGCAGAATCGTGATTGCTAGTTAATATAACTCACATAGGTAGTAAAGGGTCCATGCACATAGACCATATATTAAGGGAGAGGTGTCGCAGCATCCCTGACACAACCCACTACCAGTCTTTCCAGGGCTTGAATTGTAGGTGAACGATTACCTAGTTCGAGAGGTTCGTGATGTCATGAGGAAAGACTAAGATAATTTCTCAAAAATATTTCTAAGGGGTGAAAAATAAGTTAGGATCCTTATTCCTTATAAGCCCTTAGTCTCTCACAAGGTCACTTGAATGGAGTGTTGACTCCAAGGGTTGGACAACTATAAAAAATAGTCAAAGGCGAGTGACACCCTTGGAGCATGGAGTGCATCTTGACATGCACATCATGTAATAATAATTCAATCAAAGGCAAGTGGCACCCTTGGAGGATGGGGTGTGTATTAAAGGGCACATCACCTAAATAAAATTTGAGTCAATGAAGCTAGCAGGCCAAGAAAACCCTGAGCAAATAATTAACCATGTAAAATCTTGAGCATTGTCGTATCAATCAATCAATTAATTAATTAAGGATTAAATTTATTAATCATAGTCTGTATAAGATTCTAAGTCTTTTCAATTAAAAATTTAATTAAGAATAAGTCTACGTTAGTAAGAAGACTAAAAACTAAATTTATAAATGAAAATAAACTAAATCAATTTAAGAAATAAAGGAAAATAAAAGAAATCTAAAGATTGATTTAATACACATATGTGCAAGTAATTACCAAATTAGAATTTAAGATAAGACTAGAATAAATCTAAAGGAATGGGTACACATAGAAAGGAATCTAGAGTCTAGTTAACACTAGTCTAAATAGGAGAAGATTCCTATTTTAACTCAACTTAATTGGGTAAATGGTGACATGTGTAAGGGGGAGATAATTCTAAGTTATTTTAATTAAAAATAAAATTAATTGTACAATTGTGGATGAGTTATGGAAACATTCTATAAAATAAATGGATGAGATGAGCAAGGGATCAGACTAGTCCTAGGTGAAGTTATGTTGTAGAATTTTTTACTGGTTTTACTTGTGAGAGTTGGGATACCAAACTTGAGAGAGAATGGTCTCTCTACCTTGTGAGTTGAGCTTTGAGCTAGAAGATTCTAGTTGTGTGTGTGCATGGCCTCTTTTCGTCTTGGGGGATAAGGGGGAAGAAGAGTACGCCTACCATTGGTTGGGAGGTACCAATGACATCTCAACAATTAGATAGCAAGGGAAAGGAGGAATGACTATTGTTGAAGATCGTCTTCAGGTCCACCTTCGTCGTCGACTATGGTATTTTTTTTATTGAGATTTGTAATTGTAATAATCTCAAATTGTATATATATTCAGTTTAGAAATTTTTCATCGATCGCTGATAGAAATTGGCAAGCCTCATTTAGAATATTTAATGATTGATAATAGATGTTATGTATGTACAAAGATTGCGAATTTAAGCGGTCATTTCCATTAGCATGATTTCATTTTCTAATGAATGTAATATGGATGTTAGAATGTGTATTGTGATCTTTACTATATCGATATCTCATCTAGTTATTTGGTGTAAGAATTAAAACTGTTATTGATTTGAGTATTGTTAAAATCGAAAGATCTGAACCCTTATTTTTATTGTCGTTATATTGGAGAGGGAAACTCAAGGGGCCTTGTGAATTAATTTCTGGTGCAAGGATGAAACTTGGACCAATGACTTGATTTTACATTAAAAATTCATATTGGATTACTAGTTCTGTACATATTCGAGTGCTTGATGATTGCAAGGAATTTTCTTTGGAAGCTTATTTCACTATTGGTTATTCCAGCTTGTTTTTCATGTTGGAAAATTTCCTTCGTGAAGGAAAATAAAACCCTTAACTACTTGTTCGATATTTGTCTACGATTGGGAAATTTTTAATTTCTCTGTAATGGGTGACCCTCCCTTGAATAACCCAGTTTTTAACTTAGAAATGTGTTGCTCCCTTTTCATAATATGTAAAATTCTTTATCTGTGGGATTCAACTTGTGGAAGTTTTGGATAATCCTTTAATTTTAGTTCTCTTCTCGGGAATCATACTTTATATGTTTAAGCATCATACCTTGGGATGGAAGAATGGAATAAAATTGTTGCTAATGTATGATTGTTTTAGAAAACTGTTTATCTTCCACCATGAATTTATTGCGATGTATGATTGTTTTGCGATTAGATTACTTGTGCTAGGAATATAGAATTGATGATTACTTTTTCACCATGGAATCAAAATTGATGATGACTTTTGTGCCATGAAAATAAACTTGATAATTACTCTTGCATCATGAAATAAGTTGATAATAACCCCTGGGTCAAAAAATTAATGTTGATATATGATTGTTTAGTATCTAGATTTCTCTTGCGTCGTTAATTATGTTGATGTATTTTTGTTTAAGAATTAGTTACTCTTGTGGCATTAAATAAAGTTGATGTATGATAGTTTTAATAATTAGATTCTCTTGCGCCATTAAAATATTATTGGTAATACATTTACTAAATCAATAATATTATTGGAAAGATTTGGTTTCTCCCAATATTGTTTCATCTTCCCTAGTTTTGTATCATTTTAGGTGGGAATATTGTCCTATCCAATAGGGTAGTGATGCAAGGACCATTAGAATCAAATTTGCTTCTTGGGTATGATTATGTATATTCTACGAATGATATGTTGTCAATGATCTTTTGGGTGGTGCACTTTCCTCACAGTAGAAGAATTTTCACTATTGATCAGGTTGCATCTGATAATCACCATCATCATTTAAATTTAGCTGAAGCTACCCCTTTGTATGTTCCTAGTATTTAATTGGACCCTACCCCACAATGGGTGAATTGTGTAGCATCATATCCTTAATGTTAAATTGCTTCTAAGAATGACCTTTTACATTCACATTTGCATTTTCGGTACAAGGTCTTAAAAATTGATTAGGTGATTTATCCGATGGGGGAACTATAGATCTTTTTTCCCCTTATTTGCCCAATTGACTATGATTTTCCTCTTGAGTCTAATCTCACAGTTTGTGGGTCTTCATGCCCTAGTACTTGTAAGTGTTCACTCGTAGAAATCTCCATCTCTATCTAGAATCTCCTTTATTATATGGAATATTTTCAATTAACTTCACCCATATTGGCCATCAATCCTCCTAGTTCACATGATTCCTTGGATGTTGAATTAATTTAGATGAGGTTGTCCACGAATTTGTGACTATGAATTGTATATCGAGGGAATGCATGCATCATACATTGTTATTCCTTCCCGAAATGGGGAATTTATATGTTTACTTCCAAATAAATACTTGGCCTAATCCTAGCAATGGGATCCCCATGAAGAATTACTATCTAGAAACCACAAGGTAGTGCGTTGCTTTGTACAATATTACGTTTTTAACGTTTGTTGTTTTTTATTTTTATATTCTAGAGAAGAAGTTGTTATTTGAGGTTTATATATTGTAGTTATTAACTGCGAGAGAAGTGTTGTTATCCATATATGTGTGTGTGTGTGTGTGTGTGTGTGTGTGTGTGTGAATTTAGAGACATTTTCTTTAGTGTTTTACATCACTTGGGTAAATTCTGATCCATTCTCAGAGATAATGATATTGAAACTACCATATAGGTTAGGATTTCTCTCCTTGCATTGTGCATTATCAGTTTCTTGTTTCATTTTTCCTTAAGATCGACCACACTAAGTTTCAACAAGAATCCTTCTTTGTTGTTTTAAAAGGTGGTGTATCCCATGTGGTAGAACATATCAATCATGGGTTCCCTAGTTAGAATCATGTTTGACATTTTCGGCTTCCATGTAGAAACTTTTCATAGGCTTGAAGTCCCTTTTTATCCCAACCATGAATTTGGTTGAATACTCGTGACTTCTTCCCAATTTATTCTGGGTTGTTAAACACTAGACTCCCCTTTTTTCATCTGAAGTTGTACTATTGAATCACATACCACTTCATGCACTTTTGAGCCTAGGTTTTCCATCGGCTAAAATTTTAAAATAATACTAAATAATGTGAGATTTAAGATAAAATGTTTTTATAAAATATTATAAATTAACAATATAGTAACATTGCATGTTTTTATCTATACAATTTGAATTTAAAATACCAAAAATGGAATTTTAACATGATATAAGATGGAATTTTAGCATGATATAACATATATGATATAACTTTGAGAGGCATGTTGTTAGTCATATATGTTTGTGTGTGTGTGTGTGTGTGTGTGTGTGTGTGTGTGCGCGCGCGCGCGCGCGCGTGTGCGCGCACGCGTTCGAATTTGGAGACATTTTTTTTAGTGTTTTACATGACTTGGGTCGAGTCTAATCCATTCTAATAGATTATGATCTTGAAACTAGCATATAGGTTAGGATTTCGTTCCTTGCATCGTGCACTATCAATTTCTTGTTTCATTTTCTCTTAAGATCGAAGACACTAATTTTCAATAAGAATCCTTCTTCGTTGTTTTAAAAGGTGTTGTAACCCATGTGGTAGAACATATCAATCATGAGTTCCCTAGTTAGAAGCATGTTTGCCATTTTTGGCTTACATGTTGAAATTTTCCATAGGCTCTGAGTCCCTTTTTATCCCAAACATGACTTTGGTTGAAGCCTCATGACTTCTTCCCCAATTTATTCTTGGCCATTACCCACTAGACTCCCCTTTTTTCATTTTAAGTTGTACTATTGCATCACATACCGCTTCTTTCACTTTTGAGCCTAAGTTTTCCATCAACTAAACTTTCAAGATAATACTAAATAATGTGAGATTTAAGATAAAATATTTTTATATAATATTAAAAATTAACAATATAGTAATATTCCATGTTTTTATCTATAAGATTCGGATTTAAAATATTAAAAAATAATATTTTATCATGATATAAAATATATGATATATCTTTGAGAGGAGTGTTGTTAGTCATATATGTGTGTGTGTGTGTGAATTTGGAGACATTTTGTTTAGTATTTTGCACCAGTCGGGTCAAGTCTGTTCTATTCTTACAGATAATGATCGTGAAACCAGCATATAGGTTAGGATTTTCCACCTTTCATTGTCCATTTTTAGTTTCTTGCTTCATTTTTTCTTCATATCAACCACACTAAGTCTCAACGTGAATGCTTCTTTGTTTTTTTAAAAGGTATTGTAACCCACGTGGTAGAACATATCAATCATGGGTTCCCTAGTTAGAAGCATGTTTGGCATTTTTGGCTTCCATGTTGAAATTTTTCATAGGCTCAAAGTCCCTTTTTAGCCAAACCATGACTTTGGTTGAAGCCTAATGAATTATTCTCAATTTATTCTTGGTCATTACCCACTAGACTCCCCTTTTTCCATTTCAAGTTGTACTATTGCATTGCATACCGCTTCTTGCACTTTTGAGACTAAGTTTTCCATTAAGCGAAATTTCCAAATAATACCAAATAATGTGAGATTTAAGATAAAATATTTTTATAAATATTAAAAATCAACAATATAGTAATATTGTAGAAATTTAATGACAAGATCAACAAGAAAATAATTAGTTCATACACTTAACAACCTAGAGATAAATGTCTTGTATGAACTCTGAAATGTCTAAAACCCACATTTAGAAATTGCCATAAGTAGATATAGACATTGCTAAGTAATTTTGCATCGAAATAAACAGAATGAACAACAACCATTCAACATAGAAATACTCATAAATTTAGGCAATGCTAGGGAAAACCCCAATGTGGGGAAGCCCAATGAGAGAGAAATATTTTATTAGCTTCAAGAAGGATATATCAATAGTAGAAATACATTTACATCTAGGAGAAATAACTTACAACACCCAACAGTCATAAATTCCTTCCTTGAAATCCATGCCCAGAAAATATGTACTGGTGTATAGATTTTTCCTATTACAGCACCTTGAAATCTGTGCCAAATAATTGTTGTACGTAAAACAACATAACTTCCCTCCTTGCCAACAAAAAACACTTAAAAAGATGCCTAAATTTTCATGCAACAAGCTTCCTCGAAATATGTTCCCTCCCATCATGTTGTATGAACTATACGGATTTGTACAGTACACCATCTCTAACAATAGAAAAATTACAACACTCTAACACAGAAAACTCCCTTGGGATTTGTTCCCAATCCCTCTTGGGAAGTGAACCCTCCTTTCTTCCCTTTGTCCTCTCTCAAGCTCTCTTGAAAATATCTCTCAAATTCTTCTCATTGTTTCTTTCATACTATCCAATGCATTCTCTTATAATTCGAAAATGACCTTTCACCTTCCAAGTGAATTTTCACCTTCCCCATCTCTAAATCCAAAGGACAAGATCTAATATTTCCTTTGCATGATCAAGGGACATGATTCATTCCCTCCAAAATAAATCACTTAAAATATTGAAGTACAATTTTCACTTTATAACATAAGTTCACTTTATGAATTAAATTCACTTTAATATTAGACAATACACTTTATTAAAAATTCACTCTAATAAAAGAGCCACTTTATCACAAATTTATAGAAACCCATTACAAAGTCAAGTGTCTAGTAGTGTAGGTACAAGGTAACTTCCACATACAAGAGACACATGCAGAGTACCTCCTGAGATAAAAATATAACACTCCCTATTCGTGATGGATGTCCTCGCTTCCATATACATCATCTGGTCCCATGACATTGTGCTCACTAGGAGCTCCCTCTCAACATGGAATCATCCTCAACACCTACAAAAAACTTGAACTAAAATATCCTCTCCTGACACCCACTCTCAACCCTTAGCTCCTATGAGAATCCACTCCACCCTGAGCATCGGTTTGATCACAACAGCTGAGCCTCTTTCTAGTGCATAGAAAAAACATAAAACTAAATAATATATTGAGGAAGAAAAAATTATAGTTATTGGTGATTGTGGAGCTCTGTGAAAAACCTAGCGAAAACTTGAGCTCTATATCCGTCGACCCCCCCACAAACGGATCCAGTGCACCCAAGGTCATCGTGTTTCACCAGGTCGATGCCACTGATCTCACAAGATGAACCAAAAAAGGGGGGGGGGGGAACCCCTCTCACAGGACCGTAGCCGCAAACTACAAAGAAGGATTGCGGGCTAAGAGGCCTGCCTTTGAACTGTCGCCTCACCTACGAGATAAAATATTAGACAAGGAACATGGGTTCAATAAAGAAATGGAAGTTGAGCTAATCATGTCTCATACAAAGGCATGTTGTGGATGGTAACTAGGTAAATTCATTCCCCAATCAGAAAAATCACCAAGGTACACCATTAGCTCAACGAGGGTTGGTCAGAAAACCCAGTTCATGAGGGAGCATGATCTCATTGGAATTTTTTTGGGCCTATGGCCTTCTGAAAGAGACCCCATGAGATGGATCAAACAGTGGTGGAACCCCAATGGATATTACGAAATGCAACTCAACTCAAAGGGTTTTTTCACAATCATCCTCTATAGTTTGGAAGACAAGGACAATAATTTTGACAATGGGCCATACTTATACAAATTTTTTGGGCTATTCCTCAGGTTTTGGACTTACAGTTTCATCTTAGAGAAAGAAGACTTCACCATGGCACCAGTATGGATAAGACTATATTCTCTACCATAGGAGTTCTGGTTGGAGGAAATCCTCATGGGAATAGGAAACATCATGGGAAGATACGTGAAATCAGATGAGGCCATAAAGTAGAGGAAATACACTTCCTACACTCAAATATTCATTTACATAGACATATCGAAGACTCTATGAGGCTCAGTAACCCTAGAGTATCATGATGAATATTGGAATCAAACAATGGACTATGAGCATATTCCTTTCCCCTGGAGAAAATGGCATGAGCACGGTCACCTATTCTGCGATTTTCCCTTGAATTCCCAGAGCCCAAAAGTAGGGGAGGGGAAGAAAAAGGATAGTTATAATACAGTTACATGCAGGAAAAAACAACCCCCTAGTAAACAAAATCAAGAAACCACTTAGAATATCCCCACCAAAAACTCCTTCGACATTCTCAACCAACTCCTAGAGGAAGAGGAGGTAGGAAATATGCACAAAAAAGACAACCAAGACAAGGAAAATGGAAAATCCAAACATTAAATGGAGCCAACCAATAAAAGCATCAAGAAACAATCCCAGTAGCCCAACAGAATGTGGAAAAGCCATAGCATAGGGGGGATACTTAAATGAAACTAGATGAACAAGATCTGGTGTATATAGATTTAGAAAAACTGGAGGAGGCCTTCAACTGAAAGAAAATGAAAACCATACTAGTAGATTAGGGATATCCAAGGACCCACTTACTGAGCTCAAATGTACCTCCCGTGAAAGCAAGCATTGAGGCCAAAAATCCACACATCGACTCATTAAGGAAGTAGGGAACTACATGCTCAACTCAGGGCAGATCTAGAGACTCATGGAAGGGTATCCCTATCCACCCCACAAATCATCATGATTAAGATCATAACATGGAATATAAGAGGGCTTACTGGAATATCCAAACAAAAGATTCTTTGAGAAAACATTTGTGTAGAGAATCTGAACATTCTCCTTTTACAGGAAACAAAATGTGTCAGGGATGAAGCGGAGGATATATTATGGTGCTGCTAGAGGACCTATAACTCCACTCATACAGACTCAAATGGGGCCATGAGGGGCCTAATAATCTTGTGGAACGCAGATAAATCCATAATAGACCAATTGTTTACAATATGATGAGCATCTGTAATCATCAGAGTAATATGATCTAAAAAAGGAGGGATGATTGCAGATGCTCACAGGCCCCCAAAGTTCTCAAGACAGAGAATTGTTCATGCATAGAATAACCATTATAAGGGCGTTTATAGGATCACATCACTGGTTGATTGGTGGTGACTTCAACATCATCCTCACACTAGAGGAAAAGATGGGAGGTACCAAGCGTCTAGAACAAGACAGTGATAAGTTTCAAACCCTCATTCATCAACTTAATTTAATAAATATAGAAACTAGAAATGGTATCTTCACCTAGCCCAACCTCATATCTAGGAATCAACATGTGGCAAGTAGATTATATCGTTTCGTCATCTCAAAATCAATTTTTTTGGAGGATTCGATCATCGAATCCAACATCCTCCTAAAATCAGGCTTGGATCATTGGCTGGTATCGCTTTGTCTAGAAGTTGGGGCCATGCCCATGCTTAAACCCTTCATATTTGATAAGTTTTGGCTCACTCACCCAGAATTTCAAAATATCTCAAAATCTTGCTCGGAACAAGCCAAAATAGATCATGGCACACACATGTATAAATTCCAACAAAGGATAAAAAACTTCAAGGCACAACTAAAGAGTTGGAACAAGAATCTATTTGGAATTTTTTTATAGGGGAAGCATAAAATTGAGAAACGCTTGGAAGTAATGCAAAAGGTATTTATTACAGGAGAAAGAATGCCAACCTTAATAATGGAGGAAGAGAAGCTCTAAGAAAAACTGGGAGAGTGAAAACAACAAGAGGAAATACTCTGCAGGAAGAAATCCATAGTACAACAGCTCAAGGAGAAAAGAATGTAACTTTTAAACCTGCGAAGTAAAGCAATGCATATAGATTCTCAAGCAATACATAAATTAATCAATGGCTCATACACATATTACACAAAGATTTTTACCGGAAACCCTCAACGGGGAAAACCTTTCTTATTTTCATTATATCGAATTTCACCATTCGCCATACAATATATACAATGTTTTTAGGTATTCCATAGATACCAAAACCCTAATCCCTTAATCCGGGATTAATTTACAAATCAGCTAAAAATAGCAAAATCCGCTAAATATAGCAAAAACTGCCCCAAAAAAAAATCATCAGACGCAGTTGTCATATCTGACGCACCCACACACACACACATGCAAAGAATATAACACATACCCAACAAAGAACACCAATTTCTTTGACAGATCCATGGTGCAAATAAGATACATAAATAAAATCACTCAACTAGAAGACAACCAGGGAAACACCATCCGGGATCATGCAAGCATAACAAAGGAATTAACAAACTAGTATAAAGATATTCTAACTGAGCCCATAAAAGAGAGAATGCCCATTATTCGCAAGATCACAAGGCACATCCCCTCCCTGATCAAAAAATAACAAAATGAATAACTTACTAGGCCAATTACTCAAGAGAACGTGGATCAAGCAGTCCAAGAGATTTCCCCTGGAAAATCCCCAGGCCCGTATGGCTTCACAACAGACTTCTTCCACTATTGTTGGTTGTTGATCCGGGAAGAAGTATGGAAAGTAGTTGAGGAATCTATAACTTTTAATCTAGTAATACATGAGCTCCCTCCTTAAAGTATATATCAATACTTCCTAAACCTTCTTCTCCATCCGTGTCAATGGAGTTCCCTCCCAACCATTTTCTCCCTCCCATGGAATATGATAAGGGAATCCCCTCTCCCCGTTCCTTTTTTTCATAATGGAAGAAGGAATAGGGAATTACATCAAAGCATCAGTAGAGGATGTCTCTCTCAAAGGCCTGCCTCTCCACAGCCTCCAACCATCCCCCTCCCACATTCAATTTGTAGATGACACCCTTTTGATGAATACACCAACTTACCAGTAGGCTAACAAGCTCAAGATCATCATCACCGACTTTGTTGAAACTTCAGGAAGTTTCTTAAACCTCGACAAGTCACATATCCACTTCTTAAATACCCCAGTGGAAATTCAAAACCACATCTCCCAACTTGTGGGAATCCACAAGAGATCCCTTCCATCCAATATCTAGGTGTTCCCCTCACGGGAGTGGCTACACGTAACGTTTCTTGGGACAACCTACTTATTCCCATCTCTAATAGGCTCAGTAACTGGACCTTCAGATCACTTAATCTTGCAACCCGTCTGGTTCGTCTCAAGTCTATACTCCAAGATGATGCAGGAGAATCGCCTTCAAAGTCAAAACACAAACGTGAAGGCAAAGGAACAACATCTCAGCAAATGACATAATTTCAAATCGAAAATTAACTCATAATTAAATCGGCTTGTTGAGATATTTTGTAGAAAACATTTTAAATATGTAACTTGTTTTGTAAAGTCTTACGGACTGTAAGAGATTGTAGATATGGAGTGTTGACTCTTATATGGAAATAACTGGTAGTTATTGAAATAGGACAAAGTAGGTAACAAATTTGAATTGATAGGATAGATCTTAGACAGGATGAGAGAGCTCATGGAGTCTGTCCTTAGATAGTTTTTTTCATTGTTGGATTGTAACAGATAGACAGAATAGGGAGAATGAGATAGATATCAAAGAGATCATTAGAACAAAGTAGAGTAGAAGAAACACTATGTAAATTTGTTTTCATGAATAAATAGAACAGACATAATTGTCCCAAATCCTTGGACTATGTTCATTTGATGTATGATTGAATGACTGTAATATTCTACGTGTTTGGTTATTTTCATTTTCGTTCATGTATGATTGTTCGAGAGATTGACTGTATGATTTCGTGGCAAAATTGGATGAGTTTCAATTGTTTCTCTTTTGACACTTGTATGCAAGGTGTGCATCTCAAATGCAAGGAGTGCGTCGACTATGTCTCGAAGTGGCTCAGAGAAGTTCAGAGAGAACAAGAGAAACTTAGACTAGGTGCAAGGTGTGCACAATGTTAAGGAGCGACCAAGCTTCAAATAACCAATGCAAAGGAATGCTAGGTGGGCGAGAAGAATTTATTTCCAATAAATCCTTTGTTTTGAGTTATCGAAATCCCAAGAACGCAAGGTTTCTATGGAAAGTTGAAATCCTTTAAGGACAAAGCTCAGGAGGGATAACATTTTTCGCAAGTGTTGACGAGATCCCAGAGTCAGACTCGTAGGAGAAGAAAAGGTTTGAAACCTTTGGAGACTGATAAATATTCTAAGTCGAAAGAAGATCAGAATCTCAGGAGGAGGAGCGATCATGATCGTTGGATTACAATGAAGAGGATCGACAATCGTCATATCAAAGGAAAGTGCAAGAGCCTTAGGACTTCACAAAACAGAGGAGAGAGAACCTATCGGGTTTGAACTTTGAGGTTTCCAAAGTAAAAAGAGCCAAAAACCTGAGGTAGGATCTGAGCCATCCAATCACAGGAGATTTGAGCCATCATATTGTTCGTGGAAAATACCAAGCATCGGCTCATTAGAGAGGATCTGGACCGTTAAATACTGTGAAGTCTGGGAGGAAGCAAGTTTGAAACTTGAAACACCCGAAGCGTGGAGAGCCAAAGGGCCGAAGAGAATATGGATCATTGATCCAAGAGGATACATGTCTATAGGTTGGAAGATCCATAGGAAGGCAGAGGTTGAAGTGTAGAAACATCCGAAGCCCGAATACCCAAAGAGACGAGAGTCATCGATTTGTGAGGAGACACTTGGCAGCAGATCTCGATCTTCGGGGAAGTTGAAGTGGGTTTTTCAGTTTGAGAATTGAAATCGTTGGAGTGCGAAGACCCGAAGTAAGATATGGACCGTGAGATCTAAGGGAGACATGGTGTGAATCCTTGAACTCCGAGTAAGGTCCCGAAGTGGTTCATAGTCGTTGGATTCAGAGGAGACGTGGTGCACATCTGTGAGCTCTAGGTAAATACCTGAAGTAATCCTTGATCATTAGATTAGGAGGACATGCGTCAGTGGATTATAGACTCTGAGTAAAATCTATTGGGGAAAAGGAGGTTTGATATTTGAGATCTCAGAAGACTGGATACCCGGAGGAGACCTCGACCGTCGATCGAGAAGAGTGTCACAGGACCATTGATATGAGTTGAAAGGTCAAACATCCATAGTGGGAGAAGAACCATTGATCGAGTAGGACAGGTGTGAGAAGATCGTGAACTCTGAGAGATTGGAGTACGAAGGAAGTTGGGTTTGAGATTTTGAATTCCCAAAGTCCAGAATTGTGAAGAGATCTTGACCGTTGATTCAAAGGAATCAGATCTGGTTCGTAGATATGAAGGGTGCAAATTTGACCATCGATTTAGACATTATCCTCAAGATCGCTATATTGACGATCCCATAACATTGTGGGAATAGGAGTTGTGCAGAGTTTAAAATATTGAGTACGGGCCACAATGCAAACCATGGTTTCATAAAAAGGAGATGTGGAATCTTAAGGATAATTACGGGTCCAAAAGTAGTTTAATTCCAAACCACTTGTAGGGGGAGTAGGGGGGCTACATCACAAGCCCTACCGAATTACCTCTTCACCACTGTAGTAGGCCCCCAATCTATCATTGTGGCTATCAAAAACCTCCAACATAGCTTCATGTGGCATGGTCACCATCCGAACAAAAAATGGGCACTAGTGGGATGGGATAAAATCTGGAGGCCCAAATCCTTAGTAGGACTGGGCCTCAGAGATCCAGGAAAACACAATCGGGTAATGGTGTTAAAATTTGGTGGCCCTGGATCAAGAACCCCACAACACTCTGGGAAAGAATATAGAAAAGGAAATACGTGTCCAATACCAGAAAGAAGCTTCTAATCAGATGATATGATTGGATCCATGCATCAAATATCTAGAACATAGCTTGGAGCAATATATCACTCATACAGAAGCATGCTTTCTGGGATATTGGAAATGGAGAACACTCTTTGTTTTGGAAAGACTCCTGACAGCAACAACCACCCCTAACCTCCATAGAATATCTCACCCCCTTCTATCAACAAATGCAATCAAGGGACACTCTACACGTAAAGTACCTCTTCAAGGAAAACTCTCTGCAATACACCTCCTGCAGATGGAAAACTGAATCCCATGAATTACACGTACAAGTGGAAATGGACCTACATATCTGGAGGGACTATGCAAATCAGTGGAAAATACACATCAGTGAATGACTAAACATCCTCAAATGGGTCCATTCCTCAACAAGTAACTTGGCAGTCAAAGAAGGATACCATCTCCAAGAAAACCACCAAGGGAAACCAAAGGAGAAGATATAGAGAAAAATATGGAATCCAAATTTCTGGCCGAAAGTGTCGATTTTACTCTAGTTAATTTTTGAAAACTACATACTCACTTGAGACAACCTTCAAAAATGAAGTTTTTTAGGCCCTTAAATATGTCCCCTCTGTCAACAACAGGAAGAGATAATCAAGGAATTACTAAACCATTTCAGCCACAGTGAGGCCATCAAGGTTATGGAATCACAACTAATGCGTCGCTCCAATAGGATCTCGGCCATCATCATAAGCACCATTGAAATTTTGGATTTGGTCTCCTATAAAAATCCAATTCTAGATCGCATCTAGAAGCTAATACTGGGCTTCACAGTCTGGAAAATTTGGAAAGAACAAAATAAAATAATTATTTGCTCCATTCCCTCCCCCCCCAGTTACCCTGGGAAAGGATCCTAAACTTTATTCAAGAAATTATTAGATTCGAGCACTATACCAAAGAGGACCTCAAGTGAAATCCTATGGAATGTCACATCCTCCAGGACTGACAGCTAAATCTCACCGATGATTTGATAAATAATTATACTCGCAATAATAAAATCGATCGTATTCCGAGCACATCGTCCCCTCTGCCCCTAGTTTTGTTAAGCTAAAATTTGATGGTTCTTCACCCCACAACTCACCATGATGAATATAGTAACATGGAATATAAGAGGGCTTAATGGAAGATCCAAACACAAGACTCTTCGAGAAAACATTCTTGTAGAGAATCTGAACATTATCCTTTTACAGCAAACAAAATGTGTCGGGGATGAAGCATAGGATATATTTTGGTGTTGCTGGAGGACCTATAACTCCTCTCATATAGACTCAAATGGGGCCGTGAGGGGCCTGGAAATATTGTGGAACCCAGATAAAGCCATCAAAGCCCAACCCTTTTCCACGATGGGCACGCTAATGACTCACTTCAGAGTAATATGATCTAAGAAAGGAGGGATGATTACAAATTCTCACGGGCCCCAAATTTCTCAAGACACGGAATTGTTCATGGGTAGAATAGCCACTATAAGGGCGCTCCTAGGATCACAACACTAGTTGATTGGTGGTGACTTCAACATCATCTTCACACTAGAGTAAAAGACGGGAGGTACCAAGTGGCTAGACCAAGACAGTGGTAAGTTTTGAACCCTCATTGATCAACTTAATTTAATAGATATAGAAACTAGAAATGGTATCTTCACCTGGCCCAACTGCATATCTAGGAATCAACATGTGGAAAGTATATTATATTTTTTCCTCATCTTAGAATCACTTTTGTTGGAGGATCTGATCATCCAATCCAACATCCTCCCAAAATCGGGCTCAAGTCATTGGCTCGTATCGCTTTGTATAGAAATTGGAGCCATGGACATGCTTAAACCCTTCATATTTGATAAGTTCTCTCTCACTCACTCGGACTTTCAAAATCTCTCAAAATCTTGGTGGTAACAAGGAAAAATAGATCATGGTAGACACATGTATAAATTCCAACAAAGGATAAAAAACTTCAAGGCACAACTAAAGAGTTGGAACAAGATTGTATTTGGAAACATTTTATAGAGGAAGCAGGAAATTGAAAAATGCCTGGAAGCAATGCAAAAGTTGTTTATTACAGAAGAAATAACTCTAGCCTTAATAATGGAGGAAGAGAATCTCCGAGCAGAACTGGAAGAGTGAAAACAGCAAGAGGAAATACTCTGCAGGAAGAAATCCATAGTACAACATCTGAAGGAAGGAGAAAAGAACACAAAGTTCTTCCATAGATCCATGGTGCATAAAAGATACATAAACAAAATCACTCAACTAGAAGAAATCCATGGAAACCCCATCCAGGATCATGCAAGCATAACAAAGGAATTGACAAACTAGTATAAATATCTTCTAACTGAGCCCATAAAAGAGAGAAAGCCCACTATTCACAAGATCACAAGGAACATCCCCTCCCTGGTCACAAAAGAACAAAATCAAGCACTTGCCAGGCCAATTACTCAAGAGGAAGTGGATCAATTAGTCAAAGAGATGCCCCCTGGAAAATCCCCAGGTCCGGATGCATTCACAACAAAATTCTTCCACTATTGTTGGTTGTTGATCCAGAAAGAAGTCTGGCAAGTAGTTGAGGAATCCATACCTTCGGGGAAATTTCTCTCGACCTTAAATGCTACCTTCCTCACTCTCACCCCAAAGGAAGAAAAGGTTACACATCCTGAGAAATTTTGACCAATAACACCCTACAATGTAATCTACAAAATCATCAACAAAGTCATCGCCATGCGACTCAAACCAGTCTTTCCATACATCATATCCAAAGAGAAAGAAAGATATGTGGAGGGATGACAAATCATGGACAGTGTCATCCTAGCACACGAGGTCATTCACTCATTGAAATCAACAAGAACCCTAGGTATGCTCATCAAAATCGACCTCTCTAAATATTTTGACATAATAATCTAGAAATACATGATCTCCCTCCTTAAAGTCTCTAGAAACACTTCCTCAGCCTTCTTCTCCATCCTTTTCAATGGAGTGCCCTCCCAACCCTTTTCTCCCTCCCATGGCATAGGATAAGGGAATCCCCTCTCCCCATTCATTTTTGTCATAATGGCGGAAGGACTGGGGCATTACATCAAAGCCTTAGTAGAGGATGGATCTCTCAAAGGCCTACCTCTCCACAACCTCCAACCAACCCCCTCCCACATTAAATTTCTAGATGACACTCTTTTGTTGAATACCCCAACTTCCTAGGAGGCTAACAAGCTCAAGATCATCCTCATCGACTTTGTCGAAGCTTCAAGAACTTTCTTAAACCTCAAAAATCACATATCTACTTCTTCAATACCCCAATGGCAATTCAAAACCACATAAACCGACTTATGGGCATCCCCAAGAGCTCCCTTCCATCCAATTATCTAGGTGTTCCCCTCATGGGAGCGGCTACACATAACATTTTGTGGGATAACTTACTACTTTCCATCTCTAATAGGCTCTGTAACTAGACCTTTAGATAACCTAATCTTGGATCCCATCTCATTCTTCTAAAGTCTATACTCCAAGCCCTACCGACTTACCTCTTCAGCACTCTAGCAACCCCCCAATCTGTCATCAGGGTTATCATAAACCTCCAGCATAGCTTCCTGTGGCATGGTCACCATCTGAACAAAAAATGGACACTGGTGGGATGGGATAAAATCTAGAGGCCCAAATCGTTAGGGGGAATGGGCCTCAGAGATCCAGGAAAACACAATCGAGTAATGGGGGTAAATATTGATGGCACTATCTCAAGCACCCCACAACACTCTGGGAAAGAATATGGAAAAGGAAATACGTTCCCAATACCAGAGAGAAGATTCTAATAAGATTCATTGATCAGATCCATGGATCAAATATCTAGAGAACAATTTGGAGCAATATATCACTCATACGGAAGCATGCTTTATGGGATATTGGAAATGGATAACACTCTCTGTTTTGACAAGACTCCTAGCATCAACAACTGCCCCTAACCTCCATAGAATATCTCAAACCCCTCTATCAACAAATGCAATCAAGGGACACTCTACACTTAAAGGACCTCTGGAAGGAAAACCCTCTCTAATATACCTATTGCAAATGGAAAACTGAACCCCATGAATTACACCTACAAGTGGAAATGGACTTGCAGGCCTGGAGGGACTATGCAAATCAGCGGAAGATACACATCAGGGAAGGACTAAACATCCTCAAATGGGGCCATTCCTCAACAGGTAAATTGACAGTCAAAGAAGCATACCATCTCGAGTAAAAGAACCAAGGGAAACCGAAGGAGAAGATATAGAGAAAAATATGGAATCCAAATTTTTGGCCGAAAGTCTCGATTTTCCTCTGGTTAATTTCCCAAAACTACATACTCACTTGGGACAACCTTCAAAAATGAGGGTTTTCAGGCCCTTCAATATGTCCCCTCTGTCAACAATAGGAAGAGACAATCAAGGATTTACTAAACCATTGCAGCCACAGTGCAGGCGTCACTCCAATAGGAACCAGACCAACATCATAAGCACCATTGAAAATTTAGATTCAATCTCCTATCAAAATCTAATTCAAGACTTCATTTGGAAGCTAATACTAGGCTTCACAGTATCAAAAATTTTAAAAGAACGAAATAATATAATTATTCACTGCATTCCCTCCTCCCCCACTAAGCCTGGGCAAGGATCCTAAACTTTATCCGGGAAATTATCAGAGCCAAGCACTGGACCCAAGAGGACCTCAAGTTTAATCCTATAGAATATCACATGTTCCAAGCCTAACAGCTAAATCTCACTGATGATTCGAGAAAGAATGATACTCACAATAATAAAATTGGCCGTATTCCAAGCACATGGTCCCCCTCGTTTTGTTAAACTAAAATTTGATGGTTCTTCAAATGGTAATCTAGGGTCGATGGGTTTTGGTGTGATTCTAAGAGACAGCGAGGGGAAAATTCTACACTTTGCAACAGGATATTTGGGACTCAATACAAAGAATGTTGCAGAACTCTAGAGCCTACTTAGGGGGATTAAGTTAGCAACATGTCAAAACATCTTCCAACTCATAGTGGAAGGGGATTCCCATATTATCATCCATCTCATCTTAAAAATCATCGATGGTTCACACCCCTAAAAAATCTCACCTAGTTGGAGATTACCAGGACTGCTGGAAGACTTCAAGTCCCTCCTTCAGCCCCATCTCATTCATATCCCCTCCCATGTGAAAAGAGATGCCAACAAAATTGCAGAATGTTTGGCCAATGAGCGAGTGGAGTCAAAGGAAGAGCTAATCCAATGGAATACACAAATATCTCCACTGACCACGCTATTAGGTCATTGTATGGATCTCACTCCATTGAGACACCCTCATAGGAGTTGCATAGACATGTTGTTCGATTCCTTTTCGAATGCACCAGCTAAGAAAAGGTGCCTGACCTACACGCGACCCTTCGTGCTCCATCCCAACGATGCCATCATTCATAGTGGCGCTCCAGAAGGCAGGTTCCATGGTTCTCATAGCCCCTCTAATGTATAAATGTGCACAGTTCTTTGAGCATAATTGGCAAGGTGATGGAGCTTTTTCTCTTGTCAACCTAGTCCGGTACTCTGTTCATTTCTTGCCTAGTTTTAATTTTCAAAGTTTATTAATATGCTTAGTTTACACATACAGTTATGTCTGCAATACCATCCTCCACCTGCTCTGGTTTCCAATTGGCCGGGCAAGTGGCGGATGCCCTTTTTTGGCTGAAAGCATAATAGGAGGCCACCTGTTTTGGTTTCCACTAGTTTGGCGGAACAAGTGATATCAATTTTGTATAGTGACAACTCATTAATAGGAATTACCTCTTTTTATTTACAAAAAAAAAAAATCACAGTTTAAACAACACTTAAATTCTAAATTTGTTTAAGGAAGAATACACATATGAACGTCCATAAAATTATATATTTTTTAATTATATAATTTTCTTTTATAAAATTATATAGTTAAAAAAAAATAACTGTTTATGAAATGTTATCATCTTGGAAGGTTCAGGTTCACCATTACCATTCCTTAGTAGAAAGAATAAACTAGGTGGCAAATTGCATGCATCTGTGGTGGCCATATCCATGGCTTTTGTTGCATCCTCAAAGGTTCAGGTGAGCAATAAGAATAACCTATTCGATGGTAGAAGAAGACCTATTAGAGCACCAGAACCAATGACATAATGGTATATGACCTATTAGAGCACCAGAACCAATGACATAATGGATGAACTGATATATGCATGTATATAAACATAGAATGGATTGGATTGAGCTAATGAATTGATCCAATGTTTTAGAGAATTAACCCTCAACATGTGATTGTAATAAACCGAGAGTTAGGAAAATGATACGCTCTTGAATCCTGATTGAATAGTTCACTATTGGAGAAGATGGTACATGAGGTGATGAGATCATTGTTGGACTAGGGTTGAAGAACAAATTTTGGCTTTACAACACAAGTCTTTCCACTACTATAAACCTATTAAATGTTCCCCGCTCTGAATATCAAACTTCCTATGTATATAGAACCTCTTAAATGTGACCCTATGGAAAGAACATTTGGAATGCTAATGCAAGGAAGGTGTGAAAGGTGGATGAATAAATATTGTAATAGATATGCACATGATCTTTGCACATATGCTAGGACTTGAATTGTACACGTGATGGGAGAGGTTGGAAGGTGGTGGTGGGTTGGATCATGATGGATTATGTTGATGGTCATCTAGAAAACAAGACAAGCAATTGTGATAAGATGAAGTATAGATGCTAAGATAGGATTTTATCACAATTTTAAATCTTTAAAAATTTATAATTAAACTGCACAAATATAAATTTTAGTATACAACAGCTGGATGAGTCGCAAACAGTAAGAGGTCTATGATATTTGCAGTGTAAGTATCTCTTCTTTACCAAAAAATTTAGCAATAAATCTACTACAAAAGAGATAGATAAATATCTACAATATAATCATGTGGATCTACTAAAAAAAAGAGAGAAACTGTTTTATCCCTATATGTTGTCTAGCTTGCTGGCTTTGACGAGGGGATTGGCCTTGGCTAGAACCTCGCGTCCATGAGTCTTGTAGTCGAATGAGCAGCCATGTTCCTCCGGATATCGATGGAGACGGCAATAAGTATTTCCGCAACGACACTGAAAACCTGTTAATCCAACGCGTTTTCTGCAACTAAAACATCGCGTAGGTTTAGACGGCTCTGCATGGATTTCTCCACTATCAGACTGACCACCATCAGGCTCGAACTCGGTGGTGTGATGAATGGCAAGCGTTGCTTCTCCTTTAAGTTTGAGAAGATGGTCTTTATAACACTTTGAACACATATTCTCCGTTTCGGAGCTTCCGAAAAATCCACACCCTTTAACGCACGTCTGAGGCTCTTCTGAATCCATCCTTTTCCTCACTTCTTCAACTCTCCTCTTCTATGTGTAATCGGGCTCTACACACGGGATACGTATTTTTCCTTGGTGGAATGATGTGTATAAATGCTCAATCAATGCCGATATATACACCGTGTAATTGACGTTAAGGAACAATGAAGCAAGCACGACGGTTGATATTTAATTCACCTCACTGAATTTATTCGAAAAACAGGTAACATTATGTGAACGATTTGATTAAATTTAATATAATTTCGCATATTTTCAATGTAAAAATATAATTAGCACAATCGCATCAACTAAAACTGGTTAAAATACTTAGATCACATCCTTTCACACCTTTTAAAATTAATTATACAGACCTACATCAAACATTTTCAAATTAATTATGCAGAACTCCATCAAATCTAATAATTAAGATGGACCATGTTTAATGTTTTCTAAACTATCAAAAAACATTAACTTAATTATCATTATATTTGTATTTATATTTTTAGTTTGATTAAATTTTTGGATTTATATGTATTTCTATATTATATTTGTAGTGTGATTAATTTTTTGGCTCAATATATATTTCTATATTAAAAATGGTGCTATAGGATATAGGATCCTTTAATAATAAATATTATATAGATGACCAAGATTTAATAAACTTAAAATATAACATATTTTTCTTTATAATTTTATTAGAAGAATTATCGTTAAGTGTGTACATCCTCTAGATGTTAGGGTTTAGAAAGTTTTTTGAACATTCTTGGTGGTTTGTGTTGAATATGTCAATCAATTTTTCAGATTTGGTAGATATGAACAGATTTAATGGAGTTTATTTTGTAGTAATATGTTCAACAAAATCTACTAATTTGGTATGAACTCACAAGTTTAGAAAATAGTTAAGTAACTAATCTAATTTTGTTTAATATTTATGTAAGGCCGTTGAGGCAGACATGAGAGTGAGTAAGCTGTTATAATCTCAATGATTTGAATAATAAGACAATTGATACTTCTGCTTTGTGGATGTAGCCCAATATTTAAATGAACCACCTAAAATCTCTGTGTTTATAATTTTTGTGTATTTTCTTGATTATCATGTGATATTTGTGTTTCCTCATTTACAATTATAAAAAGTGATATCAAAAATGCATTGAAGATCCGTGAGGTCATCAGAGGAGTAGCAGCTCAAACAGATCAGCGCGTGGGTTTCTTGATAGAAGGAGCGTCGTCGTCTTTTTTTCCTTGTGGGAGCGTTGTTTCTCTATCAGCTCTACGGTCGCTGCATAAGGGGAGCGTTGTTTATTAGTTGGATTATGAAATTGCGGGATTCACTTTTCATCACTAGCATATATATATAGGAAGGCGCGCCGATCTTCAAATTAAAACTCCGCAGTTTAAATGGTATGAATATTTTTAAAAGGCTGTGAATGGTTGTGTGAATGGTTGGTTGAATGGTATATGCTAATATATACCATATAAAGGTTGAATGGTATATAGCATATATATAGATTAAAGGTTGAATGGTATATAGCATATATATAGATTAAAGGTTGAATGGTATATATATGTTGAAACTAATGGAGCTAATATATTATCCATAAAACATGGAAGATGCATTTGGTGTTTAGTAAGCTTTAATATCATGGTATATGTCTTTGTTTTTTTTGGGTTTAACCTTTAAGTATAAGGTTACTTTTTATATAAAGGGTTTTGTTTTATAAGAAGTGGTGTTGGAATTTTTTTTCTTCTATTAATGATGAAAACGCAGAGAGTTAAATTTTAAATTGAGAAGTTCAATAACAAGAATAATTTCGAGAAACAACGCTCCCACAAGGAAAAAAGACGACGACGCTCTAGTGCTTCAAATCACATGTGTCTTTATAAACACTGGTTTATTACTTACCAGTCTGTAGACAATGGAATAGTTTACAAGTTGTGGGAGTTGGTAGCATTCGAATTAAGATGTTTGATGGAATTGTTAAAATACTAACTGATGTGAGACATGTACCTGAGCTTAGGAAGAACCTAATTTCTTTGGGAGTCTTAGACACTTGAGGATATACGAGTATTGTTCAAGGTGGACTTATGAAAGTCTACAAAGGAATCCTACTGGTTATGAAAGCGAAGAAGGTTGGTAATATGTTTTTGTTAGAAGGAAGAAATGATTCAGATCATGTGACAATGGTATCTAAGGACGAAAGTGATTCTATTTAACTGTGGCATCAACAGTTGGGCCATATAAGCGAACAAGGATTAAAGGTATTATCTGATTGCAAGTTACTTCCTAGTCTAAAGTATTTAAATTTACATTTTTGCAAGTACTGTATTTATGGAAAACATAATAGGCAAAGATTTAAAACCGAAAGATACACTAGTGAAGTAATCCTTGATTATATCCATTCTGATGTTTGGGGACCATCCCCTACTATTTTGTATGGAGGATCATCATATTTTGTAACTTTTATAGATGATTTCTCTAGGAAGGGTTGGGTCTATATGTTGAAAGGAAAGGGTGAAGTGTTTACTGTTTTCAAGCAGTTTAGAGCTATAGTGGAAAAGAGCACTAGTAGGTCCATTAAATGTTTAAGAACTGATAATGATGGTGAATTTACGTCAATGGAATTTGAGAAATACTGCAAGCAGTTTGTGATTGATAGGCATAAAACTAGTACTTGTACTCCTCAACAAAACAGAGTTGTTGAATGCATGAACAAGACTCTTCTAGAGAGAGCAAGGAGTATTCTAAGTAATGCCAACTTATAGTAGGAATTGTGGGCAGAAGAAATAACTACAACTTGTTATCTGGTGAATCGATCACCATCAACAACAATAGAGTGCAAAATTATTGAAGAGGTATGGAAATGTAACCCTTGTAATTATTCTAATCTTAAAGTTTTTGGTTGTGAAGAATATTCTCTAATTCCAAAACATTAGCATTCTAAACTAGATCCAAAATAAAAAAAAGCTTATCTTTGTTGGATATGGTGATGGTATTAAGGGGTATAGGTTGTGGGGCCCTACTGCCCACAAGATCACCATTAACAGAGATGTAATATTTGATAAATCAACTCTCATCAAATCATATGTATATATGTTCAAATGAAACAGGAAGAAGTACCTAATTATCAATAGATTCAGTTTGAAACCAGTTCAAATACAGATGAAAGTGAACATGAACAAGTTTCTAAAGATATTCTTGAAAAAATCCCTGTAGAGGAAGATATGGTTGATGATAACAATCAACATAATGTGGATGAGCTACAAACTTCCCGAAGGAAATCTATGTGGGTCTAAAATCCTCCAAGAAGGTATGATGATTTTGTTTCGTAAGTTTCTTTAACTACTAAAGATGATGAACCTTTGTGCTATCTGGAAGTTGTGAAGGGTTCTAACAATGATAAATGGAAAGAAGCAATGAAGGATGAAATGAAGGCATTAGAGAGGAATGACACATGGGACCTAGTAGAAATTCAAAGAGACAAAAAAACTATAGGTTGCAAGTGGGTCTACAAGCTAAAGAAGGGTGTTGATGATAAAGTGGAAAGGTACAAAGCAAGGATGGTTGCAAAAGGATATTCTCAGAAAGAAGGTATTGAATTTCATGAGATTTTTTCATGAGTTGTTAAGATTGTTTCAATTCGAAGTGTGTCAGCATTGGTTGCTTTACTTGATTTGGAGTTGGAGCACCTAGATGTTAAGACTTCTTTCTTACATGGAGATTTGGATGATGAGATCTACATGGAGCAACCTAAAAGGTTTGTTCAAAATCGTAGCAAGAAATTTGTTTGTAGGCTCAAGAAATCATTGTATGGTCTGAGGCAGTCACCTAGACAATGGTACAAGAAATTTGACTCTTTCATGGTGAGCCAGAATTATACAAGGAGTGAGTATGGTCAATGTGTCTACTTTAAGAAATTGAATAATGG
>JASDQU010012440.1:40512-51460 GCA_032191745.1 Picea mariana
ACTGAGATCAACAGGTTAAAGGCTCAGATGGCTAGGACGTTTGATATGAAAGATCTAGGAGCAGCAAGGCAGATTTTGGGCATGGAGATATTCAGAGACAGGAGGAATGGTAAGATTTGGTTGTCACAACAGAAGTATGTTGAGACGATACTTTTGAGGTTTGGTATGAACGATGTGAAACCATTTTCACTCCCATTGGCTTCCTATTTTAATCTTTCTTCAAGTTTATGTCCTAGTACAAAAGAAGAAAAGGAATATCTGTCTCGAATACCATATGTTAATGTAGTAGGAAGTTTAATGTATGCGATGGTTAGTACAAGGCCAGACATTTCACATGCAGTTGGGGTTGTCATCGGGTATATGGAAAATCCAGGTAAAGAGCATTGGGAAATTGTGAAATCGGTGCTTTGATATCTTAGGGGCACAAGTGATTACTGTATCACCTATAACAGTGGTCGTGAGTTAGTCTGTGGATATGTTGATTCTGATTTTCCAAGTGATTTGGACAAGAGAAGGTCGACTTCAGCATATGTCTTTACTCTTTCAAGTGGAGCTATTAGTTATATGTCAAAGCTACAAAATATTGTTTCTTTATCCACTATAGAAGTAGAATAGGTAGCTTCTTCACATGCTTGCAAAGAGGAAGTTTGGTTGAAGGTTTGTTTGGTGAGTTTGGAAGGATGCAATACAAAGTAAAGTTACTTTGTTATAGCCAAAGTGATATTCAATTGGCTAAGAATCCAGCCTATCACAGTAAAACAAAACATATACCTATCAAGTACCATTTTGTTATATAGGTCATTGATGACGGTGGAGTCTCTCTTGAGAAAATGCATAAAAAGAGAATTGCGTAGACATGTTCACAAAACCAGTACTGTTAGAGAAGCTACGATGGTGCCTGGCTTCTCTTGGCTTGCAGAAAAGGTGATGAACAAAAGAAGGAGCAAGGTATTAGGTTAATTGTTGTCAAGGTGGAGATTGTTGAATATGCCAACAAATTTCCTAGATTCGGTAGATATGAGTAGATTTAGTGGATCCTATTTTGTAGTAGTCTCTTCAACCAAATCTACCAATTTGGTATGAACGCACAAGTTTAGAAAATAGTTATGTAACTAATCTAATTTTGTTCATTATTTATGTAAGCCCATAGAAGCAGACAAGAGGGTGAGTGAGTTGTTGTAATCTCAATGATTTGAATAATAAGACAACCGATACCTTTGCTTGGTGGACGTAGCCGAATGTTTGGGTGAACCACATAAAATCTGTGTGTTTATAATCTGTGTGAGATTGTTCATTAACCTGTGATGTTTGTGTTTATGCATTTACAATTATAACAATTTGGTCATGTTGTAGACATACTAAGTCCTTTTGTCCATGGTTACAATATATAATAAGGAGTTATGGTACCAATGGCTTTCGTAGATATGGACTTTGACTCAACCCAAGAGATGATCCAAGATGATGTACTATGGATGGTTCAAAGTCTAGTTAGGATCAAACGTTTATTCCTAACTTGGATGTTGAATACAATATACATTGTTCCTCTGGTTTGTGGTTAGTCTCTTTTATTTTATGTTCTCATTACATGATTTTTTTCAATACATGTAATTATATTTCATAATTTCTAGTAAAAGAATTAGACTTTCTGGTGAAGAAATCAGTTGTATTATTTAGTTGTATAAGTACATTGCTTGGAGTCAAGTATTCAATTTGATACATAATTTAATTTATGGTTGTATGGCAATAAAAAAATTTGGTACATATCTCACTTCCATCCACCCACCATTAGTTTTCATTGTCTTCGTAGTGGTGGGTTCCATCTTAGGGTAGTGACACCTCGGCCTCCATTGATAGTAGTGGTGGGTTCCTTAGTAGGGTAGTGTCGGACTCAACCTCTATTGATAGTAGTGGTGGGTTCCTTCGTAGGGTAGTGACGACCTCGACCTCCATTGATAGTAGTGGTCTCCCTCACTATAAATGTGTCAACATTGAGCAATATCTCTAAGCACCATATGGTATCTTTAAGCACTATTTGGTTTGTTTTATAATTTTATTTTTATATTACATAAAATTTAAGAAACACATTCCTCAATAACCATATTTTGATGAGATAAATTGTCAGTGATAAATAGTTTGAAATTGTGACTTCTGATCTAATGTGGGTATAGGAAGATTATAAGAAAAAGTAATTTTCATCTTCAACATTTCTAATATCAAAAAGATGAAAGAATATTCCTTTCTACCCATATAATTTTAGAATTTTATCTAAAACTTTGTCTCATTATGAAATTGTACATTTTCATGATAATTTTTCACATTTACATTATATTAACATAATAAAATTTCATGAACATAATAATATTAATATATATATATATATATATATATATATATATATATATATATATATATTAATAGAATCAATCTTTTAAAAAAAAATTATATTTATCATCCAAATCAATATTTTGTATTAATGAAGTAATATATATATCACTAAAAGCCATAAGATATTATATAATTGCCACAAAACCTTTTTTTTTTTAAATATTGTTATCTGTTGCATAGGTTAGTTATATTAAAAGGAATAATAAAATAGGTTACTATAGGATTTGTGGTACAAGTACCATCACAATAAACGTATTGTGTTGACATTTTTTGACATTTTTTTCATTAATCTCTTTATATTTCTTCTTTCACTCGTTGTATTTCCTATTTTTTTCCATATTTTTTAGTTTAACTGATTTCTCACTTTCTTCCTCCATGTCAAAATCTGTCACGATATCACGACCAAACACATGTTTTAATGGTTATTACAAATAAAAACATATTTACAAATAAAATCATCTTTAATAAATAGTGCAATTAATTAAGTATGGATGATACGATGTAAGAAGAGCATATTAAGAACTTTAATAAATAGTGCAATTAATTAAGTATGGATGATACGATGTAAGAAGAGCATATTAAGAAATAAATTCCTTAAAGAAGGAAGTATAAACGTTTACTTTTTGTTGTTGAAAAGTCTAGGTTTAACATTCAAAAGGAATTAAAATATTTCTTTACAATCAAAAGAAGTTAATATCAATATTAAAAAGAAATTTGAGATATTTAAAATAGACATTATAATTTTGGTATAATATCATCAAAGTGACTTATATTTAGGGATGTAGATTAATTGGTGATGGAGCTCACCGTTAAGGAACTCATATACAAATGGTAAGGAAATGCTCCACCTTGAATAAGCAACAATGAATAAGAAAGAAGACATAATATAGATAAAATTATAACTAGCTTGAGTGTATTGAGAGAAATGGAGACCCAACAATCTTGTTAAGAATTGGAGTAGGGTAAAGAGAGATATTGAAGAACCAATAATATTTCATTTCTTATGGTAAGAAATATGAAGAATAATAATCCGTCAAAAATGTTTGTGTAGTTTAATCCCTCTATCACTAGTTGAAGATTGAACTCACTAGACCTTGCGGTCCTCCCACTAAAGAACACACACATATACTTCTGAATATGTGGTAAATTGAGAGGGACCCTGCCATCTTCAAAGAATAAAAATTAGATAAAAATGTGCATGTTGAAATCAAGAACAACAATATCTATGAAAGAATATTCAATGCAACCCATATTTGAAAACAAAAATCTTGGTCCTCCCTTTATCCATTGAGTTCCACTTTATAGATTCGATGTTCAATTAGTTATGTTGAGTGTGTCTTTTATGGGATACATCACTTTTGTTTTTTTTTTCATTTGAGACCTCTCAACATTTAGCATTAGTATTTGGAAATCCCATGTCACCTTCCTTTATCCACCTATCTGTCTATCTCTAAGAACGAGTCCCTCTCCATGCAAATTTTTATGTGGTTTCATCCATCGACTTGTTGTGGTGTGGTTGGAACTACATTCTTGAGATATTATAAAAAAATAAATTCAATATGTAATATTAAACATCACCAAGATTCAATTCTTGACCAATAATCAAACATCTCATACTATATTGCTACTGAATACAATATCATTTAAAGTATATATTTAAAATAAGAATGTTGGAGGTCTCACTACAATCATCTATAGACTTGGAAAATTTAATATTCTTCAAACTAGAAGATCAACAATGATGCCTATGGTACCCAAGGCTATTGTTTTGGAAAAACAACTCCACAACATCCAATTTCATTTGGTTTGATTATCCATCTGTGTTCACAATTTTATTTCAAGGAACTAAAAACATAACACTTTCCACTCATTGAGATTTTCTAATAAATGTGAATTTACAACCTTAAATTTTGAATTTACACACATGATTATATCAATGATTAATCCAATCCCTTTGAGACTTTCCCAACGTTTTGCTTTTTTGGTTTGTAATTTTTTTCCATGATGTGTGACATCAAATATCATATGGTGAAAGTCTGTGATATTAAACATAACCCCAAAAGCTTCATGTAATGAACCTCAAATTTGCCATAAAAAACAAAATTTATCTCGCACATTAATCTTCAATTTCATTTAATAGACTCGAAGTTAAGAGGAGGTAATATTCAATTCCTGTTTATAAATCTCTGTGAGGTATCTTATGTTCTGACTACCACACGGAGACATCTTTACACCAGTCTAACTTACTTTGAACTGTAAAATTTATATGGATAATTCTCCATAATTCTATCAATTCTCTTCACTCTCAAAATACTCTCATATATATATAGTAGAATAGACTTAATACTTATAGTCCAAATCTCTCCTTTAAACATGAGTTTCTATTCTTTCCCTCGAGAATATCTCATTTGACCTTGAAATAACAATCATATTCCACATATAAGGTAACGGGGTCGGGATTATTCCCCTTAGCAGAATATAAGAGGCTTAATAAAAGATGCTTGGCATCATTTGGTATGGTCTAATTCATTAACTATTTTTCCTTACGAATTAATCGTGGTTAGTGATATTCCAGTCACTAATTAAATAAAGGTTTGGGTAACTAATCCCACACTAATCCTCGTTTAACACTGTATTAACTAAGTGATGTCTCAATGGAGTCTTAATTGAATGGTATGCTAACTACAATGAAACAGTTGGAGTGAAGGAGTTCTAACTAGTTGTGTCACGAAGGCACTGTTATTAACTTCATGATTTTGTTGATGTGGGAAGAATGGTTTACTTGTCAGAAGGACTTAAAGCTATGCACCTGATATTAATGGAGTTTCTATGTGTGAGAGTTCCAATGGTTTTCACCTGACCCTTCCTCCAATCTAGTCACGCCAACTCTGCCCCATCACATGGCTAGACCACCCTTCGTACCCTCAGCATTTAATCTGTGTAGTGAGAGCTCCTCTTAGGGTTCAATGTGTTTTCTATTGTCATTGTCAAGTCCTCTAAAAAGTCTTTGCGTATTATTTTCTCAACAATGAACGCTGTCGACTTGGAGGACGTTACCCAGTGGAATAGACATCACTATTCACCCTCCCTGGTAAGCTTATGATACCACTGTATTCTGGTTATTAAACGAGGCTCGTGTTTTCATTACAGTGGAAGAAACCTCATATTAAAATATTATTTTATCTTTAATTAAATCTCCCCATTGTTGTTATTCTTTGCAACTTTCCTAAATTGTTCCCATTCCTGGATAAGTAGATGCTTACTATTGTTTTATTCTCCATCTTCCTGAGAGCTCTTGGCATCCCATTCCCTTGTTCTGATTTTTAAAAGAGTTGCACCTGCGTTAGCTCTCGTGTGTGTTTCAATCTTAGGGTTTCGTTATTACCTATTATCGTTATTCTTTATGGTCCCTCTGTTGATATGTGTCGAGGCCTGACGTTGAAATTTTGTGAGGCCAGGCGGGGTTTTTTGTCTGGGGCTAAATGTCCACACTGTGTATTTCATATTACATTTCATTTATTTCTTTCTTTTTATAAGGGTTGAGTCCACCCTTCTATATTTGTCATCAAAACCTAAGCTAGTATTTACGAATATAATGCTTCCTTAAAGTTCATTGCATTCCTATCCGGCACTTTGTGACATCTGTATTTTCGAACAATTCATTATAAATACCCTACAACATATAATATTTGAGTTTGAAAAACTTATTGGATTAAGTATGTTTCCTACTGTGATTATCGTTGTCTGTGGATAGTATACTCAATTTTTAAAGAAAACCTAGTAACATCAGTAAGAAGGTTAACTCTCTGCATTTAACATTGATTAAAATTACCCTCTTTGACATAGCCAGTTGGCTCACAGTAGGTTTTGGTATCTACATTTCGTACAAAATTTAATTCTATCTGTGATTTTCTCATGTGGCCTTCGGCCTGCTCGCACAACACGATTTATGCAATTCGTAATTTAAATGTTAGCACTTTTTGTTCATTTTATTTCATAAAGGATTGATTTATATGCTTTGGTATAAACACTAATGATGGGACCCTTTTGTTGTGAGGGTACCCATCAGGAAGTCCTTAGACCACCCTCCCCTCGGCTTGGAATGTCTATCCCACTAGAAAGAGACAAGCAAGAGGACACTAGGTCTCCAAGTCATGAGTTAAGTGCCATTCTAGAAGAAACTGTTACTATCAATTATCATTATGTTAAAATTTTTGTTCGCCTTACTTTCGTATATTTTACTAATGTTTAAAATTGTAATTATTTGCAAAGATTTCGATCGCGCATAATTTTGGATGTTGATTCCTATACTTCACGCAAAAGGTATTAAGGTTTTGTTTACAGTAACTCTCAGGCTTAGATTTTCCGGTTCTAGAAATGAAGGCCATGGTTCCATTCCAGTTTTATCATTATTATGTGAAGTTTTGTCCCAATTTCTGTATTGGTTGGTTAAAGAGTAATCCTATTTTCGTGTTGATGTCTCCCTGTTGGAAGAGACCACAGTAATTGTGTAATGTTGGCCACACTTGGATTTTTGGTCTTACTGGATTTATATAACAACTTTAAGGTTTAATTCACAGAATTTTTTCTTGAATACTTGTATTTGGAATCCAAAGGTTTAAAGAGAAATTAAATCTAGTCTTAATGGTACTGTGGTTCTTTATTTTACTTACATTGTTTATAAAGAAGGCATATCGGCCTATATACTTCCAAAAAGTATGTCCTCAAAATTCTTTTTTGTTAAGGAATAAAGTGTGTAGACTTACTAAGTTTATCAATTACCACCATAATTGAATCCTTATGTTTCTGAGTTCTAGGAAAACATGTAATAAAGTCCAGTGATATAGTCTCACATTTCTATTCCAACACAGGTAAGGGCTGCAATAGGCTAACTAGATGCTGGTGTTCGGGTTTTACCTGTTGACAATCTTGACACTTAGCTAAGTATTTTGTTGTTTTGCCCTTCATATTAGGCAAATAAAATAACTTTCTTAGTGCAGTTATCATTTTTTGGTATCCTGGGTGACCAGAATATGGTTTCTTATAAACTTCATCCAAAACTGTCAACTTTAACTCTGTTGAATCTGGTATGTATATTTTGTTTTTAAATCGTATTAGATCATTTTTGTCCACACTCAGATCTATTTTGTTTTCATTTTCTGTAGTGTTTTGAAATTTTGTCATTGTTTTGGTGTATTCTTTTCATTATTACCTGCAGTCTTTATCCTCTGCTCAAGTTTGCTTTCTGCCCTGCTAATGTTTATTTCAAACAACCCATGAACTCTTCTGCTCAAAGCATCAAATACTTTGTTCTCCTTCCCCTTGATATGTCTTACCTCAATTTCAAATTCCCTCAAGAAGGCTAGCCATCTTGATTTCCTTGCATTAAGGTCCCGCTGACTAAACAAAAATTTCACACCAATGTTGTCAGTCAATAACAGAAACTTTTTGCCCATTATGTAGTGCCTCCACATCTTTAAGGTGTGTATTAGAACTACCAACTCTAAGTCATGAGTGATGTAGCTTCATTCATGTTCCTTTAGTTTTCGGAACTCATAAAAAATAGCGTTCCCTTCTTGAGTTAGGACACCACCTAGTCCTTCTTTACTCGTGTCTACATAGACGGTGAAGTCTTTGTCTAGATCTAATACCTTTAAAATGGGTGCGGTCTTTAATATTTCCTTTAACTTATTAAATATGTCTTGACATTTTTGTGACTAGTTAAACTTGTTTCCCTTCTTTTCTAGTGTTGTGATAGGGTATGCAATTTTGGAAAATCCCTCTATAAATCTGTGGTAATATCCAATGATTCCCATGAACGACCGGATGTCTGCTACGTCCTTAGGGATCAGACATTGCATGATGGCTCTTATTTTCTCAGTATCGACTGCAATGCCTTCTGCAGATATTACATGTCCTAGGTATTGTATTTTCTTTTGATAAAAGTCACATTTGTCGAATTTAGCATACAGTTCGTGATTCCTTAAGGTTTGTAGAACTATCCTTAAGTGCTCTTCATGATCTTCTTCTGTTTTAGAATATACTAGAATGTCGTCAATAAATACCAACACAAAATTGTTGAAGTACTGACTGAAAATACTATTCATTGAACACATAAATGTGGTTGGTGCATTAGTGAGTCTGAAAGGTATAACAACAAATTCGTAATGTCCATATCTCGTTCAAAAATTTGTTTTACTTATCTACTCATCTTTTATCCTAACGTGGTGATAACTAGATCATAAATCCAATTTCGAGAAAATCTTTGCCCCACCTACTTGATTGAACATATCATTTATCATAGATAAGGGGTACTTGTTCTTAATAGTCATTTTATTTACTTTTCTGTAGTCAATTAATAATATTAGAGATCTGTCTTTCTTTTTCATAAAGAGGATTGGTGCACCCCATGGTGAAACACTCGGTCGGATATATTCTTTTTCCAATAATTCCTATAGTTGCATTTTTAGTTCTGTTAATTCTGGCAAACTCATTCGGTAAGGTGCTTTAGAGATAGGGGTTGAACCAGGTAGTAGGTCGATAGAAAAGTCTATCTCCCTCCTTGTGGGTAATTCAGGTATTTCATCAACAAACACGTCTCTGAAATCATGCAGAACGGCAAAATCCTCCAAGTTGGGTTTATTTACTTTTTCTAACAGGTTTGTTACTTGGATGGCATAAACTTGACACCCCTTTCTCATGATTTCTTGAATTGTATTGCTGAAATATGTCTAACTGAGACTGGTTTTTGTATACCTTGAACTATGCTAGCAGTGTCATTTTCGTCTTTATACTTAAGTGATTTTTCATAACAATCTAGCACTACTTAATGCCTTTCTAAATAATCCATTACGATAACATATCATAAGACCCTAATGGTAGAATGTTCAGATTTGTCTTTATGTTTTGACCACCTAAACTGAACTCATAATCAGAGATAAAGTCGACAACTTTTCTTTTCGGTCATGTTGCTAGTTGTACCAGCCAAGATTTTGCATGTCTTGTCTTCTTAAGTTTATTTGACTCCACTAGACCAAGAGTGATATAACTTAATGTAGCTCTAGGATCAGTTAAAACAGAAATGTGATTGTTATTGATTTTACCTTCAATTTCTACCACAAAGGACCAGTGGTCAGCTCGTCTGTCATCCACAGTTGCATTGATCCTATGTAATCTTCTGCCTACATCCCCTACTGTAGAGGCTTCATGTAAATTGTGAACAATAATTATGGTTGCTGAAATCAAACGTGGACAGTTCCTCCTTATATGAGGTTCTCCACATTCCCATCATTTTAACGGTTCACGGAGGTTGTCCCCAAAGTTCTTTGTTCCTAGATTTATCAGTTTACCACCTCCTTGAGTGTTTTGATTGTTGGAGTGAAAGTCTTTCCTTGGAAATCTTTTTGGTGTGTTATGATAAGGACCTGGCTGGTATCTCTTCTTTCGCTGGTTCATTCGGTCTTGTTTCTTGTCTTTCCAAGCCTTGGGAAATTCTAACTGTTGTTTGTACTGGTCATAACACATTTGGGCTTTCCTAAATATTTCACTCAAGGACTTGGGATTATCAAATTTGATTATGTCCTTGTAAAATTGTGGTAAACAACTTAGGAACTGTTGGATTTTCACTTTATCTTATTGGATATAAGGTACAAACCTTAGTAATTCTAGGAATTTGTTTATCAGATCTTTCATAGTCATTTGACCAAGTCATAGCTCATAATTTCTTTGGTTTTTCTTTCATAATAACTTTCAGATAGGAAATTTTTCTTAAAGTATGAACATTCGATATGTTTCTCCTTTAGACCCTTGGCCAGCTTCAGGTCTTGCCACCAAATTATGGCTTTTCCTTTTAGACTATAGATGGCCATTATGACCTTCATATTGTTTGAATAGTTGTATGTCTAGAAATACTTCTTGATGTCTAATAACCATGCTTCATATTCCTCCCCTGTTCTAGATTCCCCATCGAAGGTAGATAGTTTGACTTTCTTGAAATCTCCCTCAAGGTGATCCACCTGTTTCCTTTTCCTGTCTATTTTTTTTTTATATTCAGTTGTAGGTGTACCTTCAAATGAGCTGTCCCCTTTCTCTGCTTCAGGACCAGAGTTCTTGGAGGCCCTATTACTGACCTCTTCTTGCTAGTTATCATCCTTTGGCTTTTTCTTTGTCATTATACTTCGCAGTAGGACTTCATTTATTTCATGTGGTTCCTATTGTGCCTTTTTCAGTTTCTCATTGTCTTCTTTGAAAATCTACAACTCAACAATGAGATTTCTCATCATTTCCAGAACTTCAGTAGGTGAGCTTCCGTCATTGTTTTGTCTCTCATCTTTAGGAGGTATTTGTCTAAGGTTCTCCCAAAGTCTGATTTATGCTTCATCTTGGGCTTCCATGATTAACACAAAACAAAAAAAGAGTTTTTTGTTTGTAGCAGTAATGGTTTGTTAGTTTTTCCATTGACCAAAATATGTGCTAAATAAATGTTTTGGCCCTGTTCAAGGTCCAAGTGTTGTAACCTTTTCTCTGATACAATATGTAATGAACCTCAAATTTTCCATAATTT
>JASDQU010012440.1:51632-73919 GCA_032191745.1 Picea mariana
AGCATGTAGGTTAGGATTTTCCACCTTTCATTGTCCATTTTCATTTTCTTGCTTCATTTTTTATTCATATAAACCACACTAAGTATCAACGTGAATGCTTCTTTGTTTTTTTAAAAGGTATTGTAACCCATGTGGTAGAACATATCAATCATGGGTTCCCTAGTTAGAAGCATGTTTGGCAGTTTTGGCTTCCCTATTGAAATTTTTCATAAGCCCAGAGTCCCTTTTTAGACAAACCATGACTTTGGTTGAAGCCTCATGAATTATTCCCAATTTATTCTTGGTCATTACCCACTAGACTCCCCTTTTTCCATTTCAAGTTGTACTATTTCATTGCATACCGCTTCTTGCACTTTTGAGACTAATTTTTCCATTAAGTGAAATTTCCAAATAATACTAAATAATGTGAGATTTAAGATAAAATATTTTTATAAATATTAAAAATTAATAATATAGTAATATTGTAGAAATTTAATGACAAGATCAACAAGAAAATAATTATTTCATACACTTAGCAACCTAGAGATAAATGTCTTGTATGAACTCTGAAATGTCTAAAACCCACATTCAGAAATTGCCATAAGTAGATATACACATTGCTAAGTAATTCTTCATCGGAATAAACACAATGAACAACAACCATTCAACATAGAAATACTCATAAATTTAGACAATGCTAGGGAAAACCCCAATGTGGGGAAACCCAATGAGAGAGAGATATTTTATTATCTCCGGGAAAGATATATCAATAGTAGCAAATTGCAATACATTTACATCTAGGAGAAATAACTTACAACACCCAATAGTCCTACATTCCTTCCTTGAAATCCATGCCCAAAAAACGTGTACTGGTGTACGGATTTTTCCTATTATAGCACCTCAAAATCTGTGCCAAAAAATTGTTGTACGTAAAACAACATAACTTCCCACCTTGCTAACAAAAAACACTTTAAAAGATGCCTAGATTTGCATGCAACAAGCTTCCTCGAAATATGTTCCCTCCCATCATGTTGTACGAACTATACAGATATTTATAGTACACCCTCTCTAACAACAGAAAAATTACAACACTCTCACATAGAAAACTCCCTCGCGATTTGTGCCCAATCTCTCTTGGGAAGTGCACCCTCCTTTCTTCCCTCTGTCCTCTCTCAAGATCTCTTGAAAATCTCTCTCAAACTCTTCTCATTGTTTCTTTCATACTATCCAATGCATTCTCTTATAATTCAAAATTGACCTTTCACCTTCCAAGTGAATTTTCACCTTCCCCATCCCTAAATCCAAAGGAAAAGATCTAATATTTCCTTTGCATGATCAAGGGACATGATTCATTCCCTCCAAAATAAATCACTTAAAATATTAAAGTACAATTTTCACTTTATAACATAAGTGCACTTTATGAATTAAATTCATTTTGATATTAGAAGGTACACTTTATTAAAAAAATCACTCTAATAAAAGAACCACTTTATCACAAATTTATAAAAAACCCATTACAAAGTCAAGTGTCTAGTAGTGTAGGTACAAGGTAACTTCCACATACAAGAAACACATGTAGAGTACCTCCCGAGATAAAAATATAACACTCCCTATTAGCGATGGATGTACTCGCTTCCATATCCATCATCTGGTCCCATGACATTGTGCTCACTAGGAGCTCCCTCTGAACATGGAACCATCCTCAACACCTACACAAAACTAGAAATAAAATATCCTCTACTGACACCCACTCTCAACCTTGAGCTCCTAGGAGAATCCACTCCACCCTGAGCATCGGTTTGATCACACCAATTGAGCCTCCTGCCAGTGCAAAGAAAAAACATAAAACTAAATAATATATTGAGGAAGCAAAAATTACAGTTATTGGCGGATTGTGGAGCTCTATGAAAAACCTAGTGAAAACTCGAGCTCCAACACACCCAAGTTCATCGTGTTGCACCAGGTCGATGCCACTGATCTGACAAGATGAACCAAAAAGGAGGGGGGGGNAGGGGGGGACCTCTCTAACAGGAACGTAGCTGCAAACTACAAAGAAGGATTGCATGTGAAGAGGCCAGCCTTTGAACTGTCGCTTCACCTGCAAGATGAAATATTATACAAGGAACATGGGTTTAGTAGAGAAATGGAAGTTGAGCTGAGCATGTCATATCCAAAGGGATTTCATCGATGGTAGCCAAGTAAATGCATTCCCCAATGAGACAAATTTCCAAGGTACACCATTAGCTCAACGAGGGTTGGCGAGAAAATCTAGTTCATGAGGAAGCATGATCTCATTGGAATTTGTTTCGGCCTATGGCCTTCCGAAAGAGACCTCATGAGATGGATCAAAGAGTGGTGGAACCCCAAGGGATATTACGAAATGCAACTCAACTCAAAGGGTTTTTTCACAATCATCCTCTATAGTTTGGAAGAAAAGGACAAGAATTTTTACAATGGGCCATACTTATACAAAAAAATCCGGCTATTCCTTAGGCTTCGGACATACAGTTTCATCCCAGAGAAAGAAGACTTCACCATGGCACCAGTATGGATAAGACTATATTATCTACCATAGGAATTCTGGTTGGAGGAAATATTCATGGGAATAGGGAACATCTTGGGAAGATACGTGAAATCAGATGAGTCTGTAAAGTAGAGGAAATACACTTCCTACACTCAAATATCCATTTACAAAGACATATCGAAGGCTCTACGAGGCTTAATAACCCGAGAATATCATGATGAAGATTGGAATCAAACAGTGGACTATGAGCATATTCCTTTCCCCTGGATAAAATGCTATGAGCACGGTCACCTATTCTGTGATTTTCCCTTGAATTTCCAAAAACCAAAAGTAGGGGAGGGGAAGAAAAACGATAGTTATATTATAGTTACATGCAGGAAAAAACAACCCCCTAGTAAACAAAATCAAGAAACCACTTAGAATATCCCCACAAGAAACTCCTTCTACATTCTCAAACAACTCCTAGAGGAAGAGGAGGTAGGAAATATGCACAAAAAAGACAACCAATACAAGGAAAACGACAAATCCAAACATCAAACGAAACCAACCAAATAACATCATCAAGAAACAAGCCCAGTAGCCCAAAATAATGTGGACAAGCCATAGGATGGGGGGGATACTTAAATGCAACTAGATGAATAAGATCTGGTGGATATAGATCTAGAAAAACTAGAGGAGGCCTTCAACCAAAAGAAAATGAAAACCATACTAGTAGATTAGGGATATCCAGGGACCCACCCACTGAGCTCAAATGTACCTCATGTGAAAGAAAGCATCGAGGCCAAAAATCCACACATCAAATCATTAAGGAAGTAGGGAACTACATGTTCAACTTAAGGTAGATCTAGAGACTCATGGAAGGGTATCCCTATCCACCCCACAAATCATCATGATTAAGATCATAACATGGAATATAAGAGGGATTAATGGAATATCCAAACAAAAGACTCTTCGAGAAAACATTTGTGTAGAGAATTTGAACATTCTCCTTTTATAGGAAACAAATGTGTCAGGGATGAAGCGGAGGATATATTCTAGTGCTGCTAGAGGACCTACAACTCCACTCATACAGACTCAAATGGGGCTGCGAGGGGCCTAATAATATTGTGGAATGCAGATAAATCCATCATAGACCAACCGTTTTCCACAGTGGGCACGCTTATGTCTCACTTCAGAGTAATATGATCTAAAAAAGGAGGGATGATTACAGATGATCAGGAGCCCCAAAGTTCTCAAGACAAAGTATTGTTCATGCGTAGAATAGCCAATATAAGGGCATTTATAGGATCACAACACTGGTTGATTGGTGGTGATTTCAACATCATCCTCACACTAGAGGAAAAGATGGGAGGTACCAAGCGGCTAGACCAAGACAGTGATAAGTTCCAAACCCTTATTCATCAACTTAATTTAATAAATATAGAAACTAGAAAAGGTATCTTCACCTAGCCAAATCGCATATCTGGGAATCAACATGTGGCAAGTAGATTATATCATTTCCTCATCTCATAATCAATATTTTTGGAAGATCCGATCATCAAATCCAACATCCTCCTAAAATTAGGCTTGGATCATTGGCTAGTATTGCTTTGTCTAGAAGTTGGGGCCATGAGCATTCTTAAACCCTTCATATTTGAGAAGTTTGGCTCACTCACCTAGAATTTCAAAATATCTCAAAATATTGCTCGGAACAAGACAAAATAGATCATGGCACACACATGTATAAATTCCAACAAAGGATAAAAAACTTCAAAGAAGAACTAAAGAGTTGGAACAAGAATGTATTTGGAATTTTTTTAAAGGGGAAGCAGAAAATTGAGAAATGCTTGGAAGAAATGAAAAAGGTATTTACAAGATAAAGAATGCCAACCTTAATAATGGAGGAAGAGAAGCTCTGAGCAAAACTAGAAGAGTGAAAACAACAAGAGGAAATACTCTACAGGAAGAAATCCATAGTACAACAACTCAAGGAAGGAGAAAGGAACACCAATTTCTTCCACAGATCCATGGTGCAAATAAGATACATAAATTAAATCACTCAACTAGAAGACAACCAGGGAAACACCATTTGGGATCATGCAATCATTACAAAGGAATTGACAAACTAGTATAAAGATCTTCTAATTGAGCCCATAAAAGAGAGAATGCCCATTATTCGCAATATCACAAGGCACATCCCCTCCTTGGTCACAAAATAACAAAATGAATAACTTACTAGGCCAATTACTCAAGAGGACATGGATCAAGCAGTCCAAGAGAATCCCCCTGGAAAATCCCCAGGCCCATATGAATTCACAACAGACTTCTTCCACTATTGTTGGTCATTGATCCAGGAAGAAGTATGGAAAGTAGTTGAGGAATCCAGAACATTGGAGCAATTTCTATGGACCTTTAATGCCACCTTCCTCACTCTCATCCCAAAGGAAGAAAGGGTTATCTATCCTAAGCAATTTCGACCAATAACACTCTGCAATGTAATCTACAACATCATCACCAAATCCATCGCCCTGCGACTCAAACCTATCTTCCCATACATCATATTCAAAGAGAAAGAAATATATGTGGAGGGATGAGAAGTGATGGACAATGTCATCCTAGCACATGAGTTCATTCAATCATTGAAATCAATGAGAACCCTAGGTATGCTCACCAAGCTCGATCTCTCTAAATATTTTGACATAATAATCTAGCAATACATGAGCTCCCTCCTTAAAGTATTTATAAATAATTCTTCAACCTTCTTCTCCATCCTTGTCAATGGAGTTCCATACCAACCATTTTCTCACTCCCATGGAATATGATAACGGAATCCCCTCTCCCCATTCCTTTTTGTCATAATGGAAGAAGGACTAGGGAATTACATCAAAGCATCAATAGAGGATGGCTCTCTCAAAGGCCTACCTCTCCACAACCTCCAACCATCCGCCTCCCACATTCAATTTGTAGATGACACCCTTTTGTTGAATACACCAACTTCCTAGTAGGCTAACAATCTCAAGATCATAATCACCGACTTTGTCGAAACTTCAAGAACTTGCTTAAGCCTCGACAAGTCACATATCCACTTCTTAAATACCCCAGTGGAAATTCAAAACCACATCTCCTGACTTTTGGGCATCCATAAGAGCTACCTTCCATCCAATTATCTAGGTGTTCCCCTCACAGGAGTGGCTACACGTAACATCTCTTGGGACGACCTACTTCTTTCCATATTTGATAGGCTCACTAACTAGACCTTCAGATCACTTAATCTTGTAGCCTGTCTGGTTCGTCTAAAGTCTATACTCCAAGATGATGCAGGAGCATCACCTTCAAATTCAAAATGAAAATGTGAAGGCAAAGGAATGACATCTCAGCAAATGACAAAATTTCAAATCAGAAATTAACTCATAATTAAATCAGGTTTGTAACTTGTTTAAATATGTAACTTGTTTTGTAAAGTCTTACGGACTGGAAGAGATTGCAGATATGGAGTGTTGACTCTTATATGGCAATAACTAGTAGTTATTGTAATAGGACAAGGTAGGTAACAAATTTGAATTGATAGGATATATTTAAGATAGGATGAGAGAGCTCATGGAGCCTGTCCTTAGATAGTTTTTTTCATTGTTTCATTGTAACATATAG
This sequence comes from Picea mariana, assembly GCA_032191745.1. Classification (NCBI taxonomy): domain Eukaryota; kingdom Viridiplantae; phylum Streptophyta; class Pinopsida; order Pinales; family Pinaceae; genus Picea; species Picea mariana. The sequence goes on from JASDQU010012440.1 coordinate 57,763, forward strand.
AAAGAATAGGGAGAATGAGATATAGATCAAAGAGATCAGTAGAACAAAGTAGAGTAGAAGAAACACTATGTAAATTTGTTTTCATGAATGAATAGAACAGACATAATTGTCCCAAATCCTTGGACTGTGTTAATTTGATGTATGATTGAATGACTGTAATATTCTGTGCGTTTGGTTATTTTCATTTTCATTAATGTATGATTGTTTGAGAGATTGACTGTATGAGTTCATGACAAAATTGGATGAGTTTCAATTGTTTCTCTTCTGACACTTGTATGCAAGGTGTGCATCTCGAACACAAGGAGTGCATCGACTAAGCCTCGGAGTGGCTCAGAGAAGTTCAGAGAGAACAAGAGAAACTTAGACCAGGTACAATATATGCACAGCGTCAAGGAGCGACCAAGCTTCAAAGAACCAATGCAGAGGAATGTTGGGGGGGCGAGAAGAATTTATTTCCAATAAATCCTTTGTTTTGAGTTATCAAAATCCCGAGAACGCAAGGTGTCCATGGGAATTCAAAATCCTTTAAGGACAAGCTTGGGAGGGATACCACTTTTCGCAAGTGTTGACAAGATGCCAGAGTCATATTCGTAGGAGGAGAAAAGGTTCGAAACCTTTGGAGACTGATAAATCTTCTAAGTCAAAAGAAGATCAGAATCTCTGGAGGAGGAGTGGTCATGATCGTTGGATCATAGTGAAGAGTATCGACAATTGTCAGATCAAAGGAAGGTGAAAGAGCATTAGCACTTCGCAAAACATAGGAGAGAAAACCTATCAGGTTTGAACTTTGAGGTTTTTGAAGTCTGAAGAGACAGAAACTTGAAGTAGGATCTCAGCCATCCAATCATAGTAGTAGATTTGAGCCATCAGATTGTTCATGGAAAATACCAAGCATTAGCTCATCAAAGAGAATCTAGACCGTCAAATACTATGAAGTCTGTTAGGAAGCAAGTTTGAAACTTGAAACACCTGAAGCTTGGAGAGCCAAAGGGCCAGAGAGAATATGGATTGTTGATCTAGGAGGATACATGTCTATAGGTTGGAAGATCCAGAGGAAGGTGGAGGTTGAAGCATTGAAACATCCGAAGCCTCAATACCCGAAGAGACGAGAGTCATCGATTTGTGAAGAGACACTTGGCAATAGATCTCGATCTTCGGGGAAGTTGAAGTGGGTTTTTCAGTTTGAGAATTGAAATCATTGGAGTGCGAAGACCTGAAGTAAGATGTGGATTGTGAGATCTAAGGGAGACGTTGCATGAATCCTTAAACTCTGAGTAAGGTCCCGAAGTGGTTCATATCCGTTGGATTTAGAGGAGATGTGGCACACATCTATGAGATCTGGGTAAATACCTTAAGTAATCCTTGATCGTTAGATCAGGAGGAAACACGTCAGTGGAGTACCAACTCCGAGTAAAATCCATTGGGGAAAGGAAGTTTGAGATTTGAGATCTCAGAAGTCCGGAGACCTAGAGGAGACCTCGACCGTCGATTGAGAAGAGTGTCATAGAACCATTGATCTATGTTTAAAGGTCAAACATCCATAGTGGGAGAAGAACCGTTGATCGAGTAGGACAGGTGTGAGCAGATCGTGAACTCCGGGAGATTGGAGTACGAAGGAAGTTGGGTTTGAGATTTCGAATTCCCAAAGTCCGAAATTGTGAAGAGATCTTGACCGTTGATTCAGATGACTCAGATATGGTTCATAGATATGAAGGGCACAGATTTGACCATCGATTCAGACATTATCCTCAAGATCGTGAGATTGATGATCCCATAACATTGCAAGAATAGGAGTTGCACAGAGTTTAAAATATTGAGGACGGGCCGCAATGCAAACCATGGTTTCATTAGAAGGACACGTGGAATCTTGAGGATAATTGTGGGTCCAAAAGGAGTTTAACTCCAAACCGCTTGAAGGGGGAGTAGGGGGGATGCATCACAAGCCCTCTCGAATTACCCCTTCACCACTTTAGTAGGCCCCCAATCTGTCATTGGGGCTATCAAAAAACTCCAACATAGCTTCCTATGGCATGATCACCATCTAAACAAAAAATATGTACTAGTGGGATGGGATAAAATATGGAGGCCCAAATCCTTAGGGGGCTAGGCCTCAGAGATCCAAGAAAACAAAATCGATTAATGGTGTTAAACTTTGGTGGTACTGGATCAAGCACCCCAAATCACTCTGGGAAAGAATATGGAAAAGGAAATATGTGCCCAATACCAGAGAGAAGCGTCTAATCAGATTTTATGATTGGATTCATGCATCAAATATCTAGAACACATCTTGGAGAAATATATCGCTCATAGAGAAGCATGCTTTTTGGGATATTGGAAGTGGAGAACACTCCATGTTTTGGAAAGACTCCTGGAAGAAAAAACCACCCCTAACCTCCATAAAATATCTCACCCCCCTCTATCAACAAATGCAATCAAGGGACACTCTACACGTAAATTACCTCTGCAAGGAAAACTCTTTGCAATACACCTCCTGCAGATGGAAAACTAAATCCCATGAATTACACCTACAAGTGGAAATGGACCTACATGCATGGAGGGACTATGCAAATCAGAGCAAAATACACATCAGGGAAGGACTAAACATCCTCAAATGGGGCCATTCCTCAACAGGTAACTTGGCAGTCAAAGAAGGATACCATCTCCAGGAAAACCACCAAGGGAAACCAAAGGAGAAGATATAGAGAAAAATATGGAATCCAAATTTTTGGCCGAAAGTCTCGATTTTACTCTAGTTAATTTCCAAAAACTACATACTCACTTGAGACAACCTTCAAAAATGAAGTTTTTTAGGCCCTTAAATATGTCCCCTCTATCAACAACAGGAAGAGACAATCAAGGAATTACTAAACCATTTCAGCCATAGTGAGGCCATCTAGGGTATGGAAGCACAACTAATGCATCGCTCCAACAGTATCTGGGCCATCATCATAAGCACCATTGAAAATTTGGATTTGGTCTCCTATAAAAATACAATTCTATACCACATCTTGAAGCTATTACTAGGCTTCATAGTCTGGAAAATTTGGAAAGAACAAAATAAAATAATTATTAGCTCCATTCCCTCCCCCCCCACTTAGCCTGGGAAAGGATCCTAAAATTTATTCAAGAAATTATTAGATCCGAGAAATATACCAAAGAGGACCTCAAGTGAAATCCTGTGGAATGTCACATCCTCCAGGACTGACAGCTAAATCTCACCGATGATTCGATAAATAATTATACTCGCAATAATAAAATCGGTCGTATTCCGAGCACATTGTCCCCTCTGCCCCTAGTTTTGTTAAGATAAAATTTGATGGTTCTTCACCCCACAACTCACCATGATGAATATCATAACATGGAATATAAGAGGGCTTAATGGAAGATCCAAACAAAGGACTCTCCGAGAAAACTTTCTTGTAGAGAATCTGAACATTATCCTTTTACAGCAAAAAAAATGTGTCGAGGATGAAGCAGAGGATATATTTTGGTGTTGCTGGAGGACCTATAAATCCTCTCATACAAACTCAAACGGGGTCATGAGGGGCCTGGAAATACTGTGGAACCTGGATAAAGGCATCAAAACCCAACCCTTTTTCACAGTGAGCATGCTAATGGCTCACTTTAAAGTAATATGATCTAAGAAAGGAGGGATGATTACAAATGCTCACGGGCCCCAAATTTCTCAAGACATAGAATTTTTCGTGGGTAGAATAGCCACTATAAGGATGCTCCTAGGATCACAACACTGGTTGATTGGTGATGAATTCAACATCATCTTCACACTAGAGGAAAATATGAGAGGTATCAAGCGACTAGACCAAGACACTGGTAAGTTTCGAACCCTCATTGATCAACTTAATTTAATAGATATAGAAACTAGAAATGGTATCTTGACCTGGCCCAACTACAGATCTAGGAATCAACATGTGGAAAGTATATTATATTGTTTCCTCATCTCAGAATCACTTTTGTTGGAGGATCCGATCATCGAATCCAACATCCTCCCAAAATTGGGCTCAGGTCATTGGCTCATATCGCTTTGTATAGAAATTGGGGCCATGCCCATGCTTAAGCCCTTCATATTTGAGAAGTTCTCGCTCACTCACCTGGACTTTCAAAATATCTCAAAATCTTGGTGGTAACAAGGCAAAATATATCATGGCAGACACATGTATAAATTCCAACAAAGGATGAAAAACTTCAATGCACAACTAAAGAGTTGGAACAAGACTATATTTGGAAACATTTTATAGAGGAAGCAAGAAATTGAAAAACGCCTGGAATAAATGAAAAAGTTGTTTATTACAAAAGAAATAACTCTATCCTTAATAATGGAGGAAGAGAATCTACGAGAAGAACTAGAAGAGTGACAAGAACAAGAGGAAATACTCTGCAGGAGGAAATCCATAGTACAACATCTCAAGGAAGGAGAAAATAACCCCAAGTTATTCCATAGATCCATGGTGCACAAAAGATACATAAACAAAATCACTCAACTAGAAGAAAACTTGGGAAACCCCATCCAGGATCATGCAAGCATAATAGAGGAATTGAAAAAATAGTATAAATATCTTCTAACTGAACCCATAAAAGAGAGAAAGCCCACTATTCACAAGATCACAAGGAACATCCCCTCCCTAGTCACAAAAGAAAAAAATGAAGCACTTAACAGGCCAATTACTCAAGAAAAAGTGGATTAATTAGTCAAAGAGATGCCCCCTGGAAAATCCCCAGGTCAAGATGCATTCACAACAGACTTCTTCCACTATTGTTGGTCGTTGATCCGGGAAGAGCTCTGGCAAATAGTTGAGGAATCCATACCTTCGGGGCAATTTCTATCGACCTTAAATGCCACCTTCTTCACTCTCACCCCAAAGGAAGAAAAGGTTACACATCCTAAGAAATTTCGAGCAATAACACCCTGCAATGTAATCTACAAAATCATCACCAAAGTCATCGCCATGCGACTCAAGCCAGTCTTTCCATACATCATCTCCAAAGAGAAAGAAAGATATGTGGAGGGATGACAAATCATGGACAGTGTCATCCTAGCACACGAGGTCATTCACTCGTTGAAATTAATGAGTACCCTAGGTATGCTCATCAAGCTCGACCTCTCTAAATATTTTGACATAATAATCTAGTAATACATGATCTCCCTCCGTAAAGTCTCTAGAAGCACTTCCTCAACCTTCTTCTCCATCCTTTTCAACGGAGTGCCCTCCCAACCCTTTTCTCCCTCCCATGGCATAGGAGAAGGGAATCCTGTCTCCCAATTCATTTTTGTCATAATGGTGAAAGGACTAGGGCATTACATCAAAGCCTCAGTAGAGGATGGATCTCTCAAAGGCCTACCTCTCCACAACCTCCAACCGACCCCCTCCCACATTCAATTTCTAGATGACACCCTTTTGTTTAATACCCCAACTTTCTAGGAGTCTAACAAGCTCAAGATCATCCTCATTAACTTTTCCGAAGCTTTAGGAACTTTCTTAAACCTCAACAATCACATATCTACTTCTTCAATACCCCAATGGAAATTCAAAACCACATCTCCCGACTTTTGGGCATCCCCAAGAGCTCGCTTCCATCCAATTATCTAGTTGTTCCCCTCATGAGAGTGGCTACCCGTAACATTTTTTGGGACAACCTACTGCTTTGCATCTCTAATAGGCTCTGTAACTAGACCTTTAGATAACCTAATCTTGGATCTCATCTCGTTCTTCTAAAGTCTATACTCCAAGCCATGCCGACTTACCTCTTCACCACTCTAGAAACCCCCCAATTTGTCATCAGGGCTGTCAGAAACCTCTAGAATAACTTCATGTGGCATGGTCACCATCTGAACAAAAAATGGACAGTGGTGGGATGGGATAAAATCTTGAGGCCCAAATCGTTAGGGGGAATGGGCCTCAGAGATCCAGGAAAACACAATCGAGTAATAGGGGTAAATATTGATGGCATTATCTCAAGCACCCCACAACACTCTCGGAAAGAATATGGAAAGGGAAATGCGTTCCCAATACCAGATAGAAGATTCTAATTAGATTCAATGATCGGATCCATGGATTAGATATCTAGAGAACAATTTGGAGCAATATATTACTCATACAGAAGCATGCTTTATGGGATATCGGAAATGGAGAACACTCTCTGTTTTGACAAGACTCTTGGCATCAACAACTGCCCCTAACCTCCATAGAATATCTCAGCCCCCTCTATCAACAAATGCAATCAAGGGACACTCTACACGTAAATGAGCTCTGGAAGGAAAACTCTCTCTAATACACCTATTGTAGATGGAAAACTGAACCCCGTGAATTACACCTATAAGTGGAAATGGACTTGCAGGCCTGGAGGGACTATGCAAATCAACGAAAGATACACATCAGAGAAGGAATAAACATCCTAAAATGGGGCCATTCCTCAATAGTTAAATTGGTAGTCAAAGAAGCATACCATCTCGAGTAAAACCACCAAGCGAAATGGAAGGAGACGATATAGAGAAAAATATGGAATCCAAATTTTTGGTTGAAAGTCTCAATTTTCCTCTAGTTACTTGCCCAGAACTACATACTCACTTGGGACAACCTTCAAAAATGACGGTTTTGAGGCCCTTCAATATGTCACCTTTATCAACAATAGGAAGAGACAATCAAGGACTTACTAAACCATTGCAACCACAGTGAAGAACAACTAATGCGTCGCTCCAACAAGAATCGGGCCAGCATCATAAGCACCATTGAAAATTTGGATTAAATCTCCTATAATTACTAATTCAAGAATTCATTTGGAAGCTAATACTAGGCTTCACAGTATCGAAAATTTTAAAAGAACAAAATAATATAATTATTCGCTACTGCTCACCTAGTTGGAGATTACTAGGACTGCTGGAAGACTTCAAGTCCCTCCTTCAGTCCCATCTCATTCATATCCCCTCCCATGTGAAAAGAGATGCCAACAAAATTGCAAAATGTTTGGCCAATGAGCGAGTGGAGTCAAAGGAAGAGCTAATCCAATGGAGTACTCAAATATCTCCACTGACCACGCTATTGGGTCGTTGTATGGATCTCACACCATTGAGACACCCTCATAGGAGCCGCATAGACATGTTGTTTGATTCCTTTTCGAATGCACCAGCCAAGAAAAGGTGCCTGACCCGCGCGCAACCCTTCATGCTCCATCCCAACGATGCCATCCTTCATAGTGGCACTCCATAAGGCAGGTTCCATGGTTCTCACAGCCCCTCTAATGTATAAATGTGCATAGTTTTTTAAGCATAATTGGCAAGGTGATGGAGCTTTTTCTCTTGTCAACCTAGTATGGTACTCTATTCATTTCTTTCCTAGTTTTAATTTTCAGAGTTTATTAATATGCTTAGTTTACACATACAGTTATGTTTGCAATACCATCCTCCACCTACTCTGGTTTCCAATTGGCAGGGCAAGTGGCAGATGCCCTTTTTTAGACGAAAGCATAATAGGAGGTCATCTGTTTTGGTTTCCACAACACTTAAATTCTAAATTTGTTTAAGGGAGAATACTCATATGAACGTCCATAAATTTATATATATTTTTAATTATATAATTTTCTTTTATAAAATTATATAGTTAAAATAAATTATATTTTTTTAACTGTTTATGCAATGATATCATCTTGGAAGGTTTAGGTTCACCATTACCATTCCTTAGTAGAAAGAATAAACTAGGTGGCAAATTGCATGCATATGTGGTGGCCATATCCATGGCTTTTGTTGCCCCATGGTAGAAGAAGACCCATTGGAACACCAGAACCAATGACATAATGGATGAACTGATATATGCATGTATATAAACATAGAATGGACTGGATTAAGCTAATGAATTGATCCAATGTTTTAGAGAATTAACCCTCAACATGTGATTGTAATAAACCAAGAGTTAGGGAAATGATACTCTCTTGAATCCTGATTGAATAGTTCACTATTGGAGAAGATGGTACATGAGGTGATGAGATCATTGTTGGACTAGGGTTGAAGAACAAATTTTGGCCTTACAACACAAGTCTTTGCACTACTATAAACCTATTAAATGTTCCCCGCTGTGAATATCAAACTTCCTATGTATATAGAACCTCTTAAATGTGACCCTATGGAAAGAACATTTGGAATGCTAATGCAAGGAAGGTGTGAAAGGTGGATGAATAAATATTGTAATAGATATGCACATGATCTTTGCGCAGATGCTAGGACTTGAATTGTACACGTGATGGGAGAGGTTGGAAGGTGGTGGTGGGTTGGATCATGATGGATTATGTTGATGGTCATCTAGACAACAGACAAGCAATTGTGATAAGATGAAGCATAAATGCTAAGATAGGATTTTATCACAATTTTAAATCTTTAAAAATTTATAATTAAACTGCACAAATATAAATTTTAGTATACAACAGCTGATGAGTCGTAAACAGTAAGAGGTGTATGATATTTGCAGTGTAAGTATCTCTTCTTTACCATAAAATTTAGCAATAAATCTACTACAAAAGAGATAGATAAATATCTACAATATAATCATGTGGATCTACTAAAAAAAGAGAAACTGTTTTATCCCTATATGTTGTCTAGCTTGCTGGCTTTGACGAGGGGATTGGCCTTGGCTAGAGCCTCGCGTCCWTGAGTCTTGTAGTCGAATGAGCAGCCATGTTCCTCCGGATATCGATGGAGACSGCAATAAGTATTTCCGCAACGACACTGAAAACCTGTTAATCCAACGCGTTTTCTGCAACTAAAACATCGCGTAGGTTTAGACGGCTCTGCATGGATTTCTCCACTATCAGACTGACCACCAGCAGGCTCGACCTCGGTGGTCTGATGAATGGCAGGCGTTGCTTCTACTTTAAGTTTGAGAAGATGGTCTTTATAACACTTTGAACACATATTCTGCGTTTCGGAGCTTCCGAAAAATCCACACCCTTTAACGCACGTCTGAGGCTCTTCTGAATCCATCCTTTTCCTCACTTCTTAACTCTCCTCTTCTATGTGTAATCGGGCTCTACACAAGGGATATGTATTTTTCCCGTGTAATTGAAGGATGTGTATAAATGCTCAATCAATGCCGATATATACACCGTGTAATTGACGGTAGGGAACAATGAAACAAGCACGACGGTTGAGATTTAATTCAACTAACTGAATTTATAAAAGCAGGTAACATTATGAGAACAATTTGATTAAATTAAATACAATTTCGCATATTTTCAATGTAAAAATATAATTAGCACAATCGCATCAACTAAAACTGGTTAAAATACTTAGATCACATCCTTTCACACCTTTTAAAATTAATTATGCAGACCTCCATCAAACATTTTCAAATTAATTATGCAGAACTCCATCAAATCTAATAATTAAGATGGACCATGTTTATTGTTTCTTAAACTATAAAAAAAAGCATGAACTTAATTATCATTATATTTATATTTATATTTTTAGTTTGATAAATTTTTTGGATTTATATGTATTTCTATATTATATTTGTAGTGTGATTAATTTTTTGGCTCAATATATATTTCTATATTAAAAATGGTGCTATAGGATATAGGATCCTTTAGTAATAAATATTATATAGATGACCAAGATTTAATACACTTAAAATATAACATATTTTTCTTTATAATTTTATTAGAAGAATCATCGCCAAGTGTGTGCATCCTCTAGATGTTAGGGTTTAGAAAGTTTTTTTGAACATTCTTGGTGGGTTGTGTTGAATATGTCATAAGTAATTAATTTAATTTTATTTATTTATTTATTTATTATTTATGTAAAGTCGTAGAGGTAGACATGAGGGCCAGTGAACTGTTATAATCTTCATGATTTGAATAATAAGACAATTGATACTTCTACTTTGTGGATGTAACTCAATATTTAAATGAACCATATAAAATCTTTATATTTTAAAATCTTTATATTTATAATTTTTGTGTAATAAAATCTTTATATTTATAATCTTTGTGTAATTGTTGATTATCATATCATGTGATATTTGTGTTTCCTCATTTATAATTATAAATAGTGGTATCAAAGATGCATTGGAGATCCGTGAGGTCATCAGAGGCGGAGCAGCTCAAACAGATCAGCGCGTGGGTTTCTTGATAGAAGAAGCGTCGTCGTCTTTTTTCCTTGTGGGAGCGTTGTTTCTCTATCAGCTCTACGGTTGCTGCATAAGGGGAGCGTTGTTTATTAGTTGAATTATTAAATTGCAGGATTCACTTTTCATCACTGGCATATATATATATATATATATATATATATATATATAGGTAGGAAGGCGCGCCGATCTTCAAATTAAAACTTTGCAGTTTAAATGGTATGAATATTTTTAAAAGGCTGTGAATGGTTGGTTGAATGGTATATGCTAATATATACCATATAAAGGTTGAGTGGTATATAGCATATATATATATAGAGGTTGAATGGTATATATATGTTGAAACTAATGGAGCTAATATATTATGCATTAAACATGGAAGATGCATTTGGTGTTTAGTAAGCTTTAATATCATGGTATATGTCTTTAAATTTTTTTTTATTAAGGTATAAAAAAAAATGTAAAATATTTTTCAAAAACTTTTTCATCATTAATTTTTGGGTTTAACCTCTAAGTATAAGGTTACTTTTCATATAAAGGGTTTGGTTTTATAAGAAGTAGTGTTGGAATTTTTTTCTTCTACTAATGATGAAAACGCAGAGTGCTAAATTTGAAATTGAGAAGTTCAATGACAAAAACAATTTCGAGATTTGGAAGGTGAAGATGCACGATCTTCTCATGCAACAAGCCGTGGTTAAAGCACTTTTGGGAAAAGGAAAGAAACTCATGACCATTTCAGATGATGAGTGGGAAGACATCGATGCAAGAGGGTTGAGTGTCGTACGCCTGTGTTTGGCCGATGTGTTCAACATTGCTGTGGAGAAGACAACAACTGGTTTATGGACGAAGCTGGAAACCTGTACATGATGCAATCCTTGACGAACAGGATCTTCTTGAAAATAAAATTGTACAATTTGTGCATGAAGGAAGGTACGAAAATAGTTCATCATTAAAATACTTTTAATACTCTCTTAGCTCAGTTGACTAGTATGGGAGTGAAATTCGAATCTGAAGATAAGGCAATTACATTATTGTGTTCTTTGTCCACATCATGGGATAACTTTGTTACCTCTATTAGTTTCAGCACAACAAAAAGTATTGTGTTTGATGTTATTGTTGGACTATTGTTGTCTGAGGAAACAAGGAAGAAATCCAATTCAAAAACCTCTACATCTAAGGTGATGATGGTCAGAGGTAGACCTAAAGAAAGAGGACATGGTCAAAGGGATTTCTCACAGTCAAATTCGAAGGGAAGAAAGAGCAAGCTTAAGTGTTGGTTTTGTGGAAAATCTGGACACCTAAAGAAGGACTGTTGGAAGAGACAACAAGCCTCCAAGGAAGACCCTCCAAAAGAGACGAAGGAAGAAAACACAACTGAAACAGGTTCAACAATAGGTTCAAGTATGACTGATGAAATTTTATCAATCAGTATTAGTTCACGTCATGATCAACAATTATTATTAGATTCTGGTGCTTCAAATCACATGGACACTGATTATAGACACTGGTTTATTACTTACCAGTTTGTAGATGATGGAATAGTTTACATGGGAAATGATATATCATCTAAAGTTGTGGGAGTTGGTAGCATTCGAATTAAGATGTTTGATGGAATGTTAAAATACTAACTGATGTGAGACATGTACCTGAGATTAGGAAGAACCTATTTTCTTTGGGATTCTTAGACACTAGAGGATATAAGAGTTTTGTTCAAGGTGGAGTTATGGAAGTCTACGAAGGAATCCTACTAGTTATGAAAGCGAAGAAGGTTGGTAACATGTTTCTATTAGGAGGAAGAATTGATTCAGATCATGTGACAATGGTATCTGAGAATGACAGTGATTCTGTTTGACTATGGAATCAATGGTTGGGCCATATGAGTGAACAAGGATTAAAGGTATTATCTGATTGCAAGTTACTTCCTAGTCTAAAGTATTTAAAGTTACATTTTTGCAAGCACTGTATTTATGGAAAATAGAATAGGAAGAGATTTAAAACCGAAAGACACACCAGTGAAGTAATCCTTGATTATATCCATTATGATGTTTGGGGACCATCCCCTGCTATTTTGTATGGAGGATCATCATATTTTGTAACTTTTATAGATGATTTCTCTAGGAAGGGTTGGGTCTATATGTTGAAAGGAAAGGCTGAAGTGTTTACTAATTTCAAGCATTTTAGAGCTTTAGTGGAAAAGAGCACTAGTAGGATTAAATGTTAAGAACTGATAATGGTGGTGAATTTATGTCAATGGAATTTGAGAAATATTTCAAGGAGTTTGTGATTGATAGGCATAAAACTAGTACCTGTACTCCTCAACAAAACAGAGTTGTTGAATGCATGAACAAGACTCTTCTAGAGAGAGCAAGGAGTATGCTAAGTAACACCAACTTGCATTAGGAATTGTGGACAGAAGAAATAACTACAACTTGTTATCTGGTGAATCAATGACCATCAACAACAATAGAGTGCAAAATTATTGAAGAGGTATGGAAATGCAACCCTTGTAATTATTCTAATCTTAAAGATTTTGGTTGTGAAGCATATTCTCTAATTCAAAAACAACAGCATTCTAAACTAGATCCAAAATAAAAAAGGCTTATCTTTGTTGGATATTGTGATGGTATTAAGGGGTACAGGTTGTGGGATCCTACTGCCCACAAGATCACCATTAACAAAGATGTAATATTTTATAAATCAACTCTCATCAAATCATATGTATATGTTCAAATGAAACAGGAAGAAGTACCTAAGTATCAACAGATTCAGTTTGAAACCAGTTCAAATATAGATGAAAGTGAACATGAACAAGTTTTTGAAGATATTCTTGAAAAATTCCCTGCAGAGGAAGATATGGTTGATGGTAACAATCAACATAATGTGGATGAGCTACAAACTTCCCTAAGGAGATCTACGCGGGTCTGAAATCCTCCAAGAAGGTATGATGATTTTGTTTCGTAAGTTTCTTTAAGTACTAATGATGATGAACCTTCGTGCTATTAGGAAGTTGTGAAGGGTTCTAACAATGGTAAATGGAAAGAAGCAATGAAGGATGAAATGAAGGCATTAGAGAGGAATGACACATGGGACCTGGTAGAAATTCAAAGAGACAAAAAAGCTATAGTTTGCAAGTGGGTCTACAAGCTGAAGAAGGGTGTTGATGATAAAGTGGAAAGGTACAAAGCAAGGATGGTTGTAAAAGGATATTCTCAGAAGGAAGGTATTGACTTTCATGAGATTTTTTCATGAGTTGTTAATATTGTTTCAATTTGAAGTGTGTTAGCATTGGTTGCTTTACTTGATTTGGAGTTGGAGCACCTAGATGTTAAGACTTATTTCTTACATGGAGATTTGGATGACAATATCTACATGGAACAACCTGAAGGGTTTGTTTAGAATTGTAGCAAGAAATTTGTTTGCAGGCTCATGAAATCATTGTATGGTCTCAGGCAGTCGCCTAGACAATGGTACAAGAAATTTGACTCTTTCACGGTGAGCCAGAATTATACAATGAGTGAGTATGAACATTGTGTCTAGTTTAATAAATTGAATAATGGAATATTCATTATCTTAGTATTGTATGTTGATATTATGATTTTAGCAAGCAAAATCATAACTGAGATAAACAAGTTAAAGGCTCAGATGGCTAGGACATTCGATATGAAAGATCTAGGAGCAGCAAGGTAGATTTTGGGCATGGAGATATTCAAAGATAGGAGGAACGATAAGCTTTGGTTGTCACAACAGAAGTATGTTGAGAATATACTTTTGAGGTTTGGTATGAATGAAGTGAAACCAATTTCAGTCCCTTTGGCTTCGCATTTTAATCTTTCTTCAAGTTTGTTTCCTAGTACAAAAAAAGAAAAGGAATATATGTCTCGAATATCGTATGCTAATGCACTAGGAATTTTAATGTATGCGATGGTTAGTACAAGGCCAGACATTTCACATGCAGTTGGGGTTGTCAGCAAGTATATGGAAAATCTAGGTAAAGAGCATTGGGAAACTGTGAAATGGGTGCTTCAATATCTTAGGGGCACAAGTGATTACTCTATCACCTATAACAGTGGTCGTGAGTTAGTCTGTGGATATGTTGATTCTGATTTTGTAGGTGATTTGGACAAGAGAAGGTCGACTTCAAGGTATTTCTTTACTCTTTTAGGTGGAGCTATTAGTTATATGTCAAAGCTACAAAACATTGTTGCTTTATCCACTATATAAGTAGAATAGGTAGTTGCTTCACATGCTTGCAAAGAGGAAGTTTGGTTGAAAGGTTTGTTTGGTGAGTTTGGAAGGATGCAATACAAAGTAAAGTTACTTTGTTATTGCCAAAGTGATATTCACTTGGCTAAGAATCCAACCTATCACAGTAAAACAAAACATATACCTATCAAGAACCATTATTTTATACAGGTCATTGATGAAGGTGGAGTTTCTCTTGAGAAAGTGCATAAAAAGAGAATTGCGTAGACATGTTCACAAAACCAGTACTGTTAGAGAAGCTATGATGGTGCTTGTCTTCTCTTGGCTTGCGGAAAAGGTGATGAACAAAATAAGGAGCAAGGTATTAGTTTAATTGTTGTCAAGGTTGAGATTGTTGAATATGTCAACAATTTTCCCAGATTCGGTAGATATGAGTAGATTTAGTGGACCCTATTTTGTAGTAGTCTCTTCAACCAAATCTATCAATTTGGTATGAATGCACAAGTTTACAAAATAGTTATGTAACTAATCTAATTTTGTTCATTATTTGTCGAAGTCCATAGAGGCAGACAAGAGGGTGAGTGAGTTGTTGTACTCTCCATGATTTGAATAATAAGACAACCGATGCCTTTTCTTGGTGGATGTAGCTGAATGTTTGGGTGAACCACGTAAAATCTCTGTGTTTATAATCTGTGTGAGATTGTTCATTATCATGTGATATTTGTGTTTTTGCATTTACAATTATAACAATTTGGTCATGTTGTAGGCATACTAACTCCTTTTCTCCATGGTTACAATATATAATAAGGAGTTATGGTACCAATGGCTTCCGTAGATATGGACTTTGACTCAACCCAAGAGATGATCCAAGAGGACGTACTATGGATGGTTCAAAGTCTAGTTGGGATCAAAAGTTTAGTCCTAACTTGGATGTTGAATACAATATACATTGTTCCTTTGGTTTGTGGTTAGTTTCTTTTAATTTATGTTCTTATTACATGATTTTTTTCAATACATGTAATTATATTTCATAATTTCTAGTAAAAGAAATAGAATTTCTGGTGAATAAATCAGTTGTATTATTTAGTTGTATAAGTACATTGCTTGGAGTCAAGTATTCAATTTGATACATAATTTAATTTATGGTTGTATGGGAGTAAAAAAATTTGGTACATATCTCACTTACATCCACCCACCATTAGTTTTCATTGTCATCGTAGTGGTGGGTTCCTTCTTAGGGTAGTGATGCCTCAGCCTCCATTGATAGTAGTGGTGGGTTCCTTAGTAGGGTAGTGTTGGATTCAACCTCTATTGATAGTAGTGGTGGGTTCCTTCATAGGGTAGTGACGACCTCGACTTCCATTGATAGTAGTGGCCCCCCTCACTATAAATGTGTCAACATTGAGCAATATCTCTAAGCACCATATGGTATCTTTAAGCACTATTTGGTTTGTTTTATAATTTTATTTTTATATTACATAAAATTTAAGAAACACATTCCTCAATAACCATATTTTGATGAGATAAATTGTCAGTGACAAATAGTTTGAAATTGTGACTTTTGATTTAATGTGAGTATAGGAAGATTATAAAAAAAGTAATTTTCATCTTCAACCTTTCTAATATCGCAAAGATGAAAGAATATTCCTTTATACCCATATAATTTTAGAATTTTATCTAAAACATTCTTTCACTATGAAACTATACATTTTCATGATAATTTTTCACATTTACATTATATTAAATGATAAAATTTCATGAACATAGTTATTTTTACATTTTTTTAATAGAATCAATCTTTTTTAAAACAATTATATTTATCATCCA
>JASDQU010012440.1:82851-95599 GCA_032191745.1 Picea mariana
CTCATTTAAACATGAGTTTCTATGCTTGCGCGCAAGACTATCTCATTTGACCTTGAAATAACAATAATATACCACATATAAGGTAACGGGGTCAGGATTATACCCCTTAGTAGAATATAAGTGGATTAATAAAATATGCTTGGAATCATTTGGTATGGTCCAATTCATTAAACGAATTTCCTTACGAATTAATCATGGTTAGTGATCTTCCAGTCACCAATTAAATAAAGGTTTGGGTAATGAATCCCACACTAATCCTCATTTAACTCTGTCTTAACTAAGTGATCTCTCAACGAAGTCTCAATTGAATGGTATGCTAACTGCAATGAAATAGTTGGAGTGAATGAGTTCCAACTAGTCGTGTCACGAAGGCACTGTTATTAACTTCACAATTTTCTTGATGTGGGAAGAATGGTTTACTTGTCAGAAGGAGTTAAAGCTATGCACCTAATATTAATGGAGGTCCTGTGTGTGCGAGTCCTAATGGTTTTCACCTGATATAATATTTGAGCTTGAAAAACTTCTTGGATTAGGTATATTTCCTACTATGATTATCATTGTCTGTGGATAGTATATGCCATTTAAAAAAAAACTGGTAACATTAGTAAGAGGCTTAACTCTTTGCATTTAATGTTGATTAAAATTACCCTCTTCGACATAGCTAGTCGACTCACAATAGGTTTTGGTATCTACATTTCGTATAGAATTTTATTCTGTTTGTAATGTTCACATGCGGCCTTCAGTCTGCTCACACGACATGATTTATGAAATTCATAATTTAAATGCTAGCATTGTTTGTTGATAATACATAATACGCTTTGGTACCAACACTAATGATGGGACCCTTTTGATGCGAGGGTACCCATCGAGAAGTCCTTAGACCACCTGATCCGGATTTTATGAGCATAACAAAATCAATACAGATTATTAATAGGTGCTTAAGAAAAATTAACAGAGATACAATAAAATGATTTTTTTGTTCAATAATGAAATAAGATGAAACTGTAAAATGTAGCAGAAACAAATTTGTTGGAATGGTGGCGACTTATCTCTGAGAAGAGATGTAATGGTTGCGCGCATTCACAAGAAGATGATTAAAATGAGGCTCTGAGGGCATTTTTACAATAATTAGGAATGCCAAAAACCTTCGACATCCAAAAATCTAACCCTAGGAGATGAAGCGCCAAAATTTATGTGGGCCTTGTTTGGGTAAGTTAGTACATCAACTTCATGGGGTCGTAACTTTTGCATACAATCTCTGTTTTAGGCATATGATATCCCGTTGGAAAGGTATCATTGAGGAGATTCATTTTTGGTTCAATATCTAAGTAAATATACTATTTTGAACCTATTTTCTCAAAAAACATCGTTTAGGGCCTCAAAATGGCTCTGGAAGTGAAAACTACTAAAAATAGTAAATTACCAAAATTGTCAGAAATTTTTTTTAGGCCAGTTGGGAAAGGTGGGTGGCCACCGATATCCATATGGATCAATCCTCCCTCCTTAAGAAGAAATTTTATCCTTTGTATTGATTTCCCCCATCAGATGAGGAAATTTCTGCCGAATTTGGCCCTAGGTGAGCCACTTCCCTTGGTGCAGGAGCTGTCGTGCTTTGACGACTTGAAAAAGTTGGATCCTTTGTTGTCGAGTTCCATTGATCTATGTGTCCACAATATGATCATTAGATTCTTGTTTTATGTAGTTGGGGTTGAGCTCTGTTGGTGTTGGATGTTCTACTACTTCTGAGGTGTCCAAAAATGATGGGAAATAAGGGCGAAGGAGATACACATTGAACACTGGGTGCAGGCCAAGGAAAGGAGGAATGTTGAGCTCAAAATCATTATCCCCCATGACCTTGGTGATAGCGTACGGCCTATAACGAAGTGGGAGAAGCTTCCAATGGGGTCTTGGAAGACGTTCTTTCTGAAAGTGCAACCAAACTTTGTCACCCACCTAAAACTTATGTGGCACACGATGTTGATCATGGCGCTATTTGTACTTGTCATTGGACTTATGGAGGATGTGTTGAACTTGTTGGAAGATGTGTTGGATCCGCTCAATGAACCGGATGGATTTTTCAGCTTCAGTTGGATCAGGAGATGAGTTTTTCGAGGTGACCACAAGGGGAACTGCAACATCTTTGGGACCCAATGTTTGAAATCCCAAACCCACCTGAAAGGGGCTGCAGTTGGTTGAGTTATGGAGGTCTCAGTTGTAGCTATGTTGGACATAGGGAAGGATCTCATCCCAAGTGCGAGGGTTCTTTGAATTATACATGCAAAGGATATTCACATTCATTCTATTTACAACCTTGGTTTGGCCATCTATCTCGGGGTGGAAGGTCAGGGATTTGGTGAGCTTGGTGTCCAGTAGTGAGCAGAGGCTCAAGCAAAATGTGCTGAGAAATTGAATATCCTGATCCAACACAATGGTTTGTGGGATTCCAAAATGTACCCAGACTCGTTTAAAGAAAATCTTGGCGGTGGCCTCTGCTGTGATGTTCTTCTTCCAGGTAACTAGAATCACCATCTTAGAAAAGAGACCAACAGCCACAAAAACATAATCATTTCCCCGCTTGGTGGACGGGAGGCCCGAAATGTAGTCGATTGATATGGATTCCCATGGCCTATTAGGAGTAGGAAGAGGGGTGTACAGGCCCTGTTTCTTAGTGGTCAGTTTGGCAATAGCACAAGTAGTGCAAGACCTGATATACTTGTTGACCTCATGTCGAATTTTCATCTAGTAGAAATTTTTCTGTAGCATCACCACTGTCTTTTCAACATCAAAGTGTCCTGCCACCTGATTGTAGTGGGATTCCAAGATCATCTTTGCTTTCTCACTTGATGGAACACAGATATGGCCCAGACAACACAACAACCCATCCTGAAGATAGAAATTATAGACAAATGCATTTTCACCCAACATTTGGTAGGTGGTGGTGAAGTTAGGGTCTATCTCATAGAGTTGGGGCCATCCAGATGTCTCATGGCCACAAGAGTCTAGCACCGTCGTGAGTGTCATGACTGGTGGTCTGCTGATGCAATCAATGACATGATTGGTGCTTCATATTTTATACTTGATGTTGAGGTGGAATTGATGCAAGTATGTGGACCACTTTTAATGGAGGTCATTATGCAATTTTCCCTATTTCTACATGAATTGCAATGGCTTATGATCAATGTGGATGACTGTCTCCTTCCCAATATTGTAATGTCTCCACTGGCGGAAGGCTTTCACAATCGAGTACATTTCTTTGTCATAAGTAGGGTACTTACGGAAAGTATATGGTAGTGTCTCACTATGATACACTACGAGGTGGTCGTGTTGAGTGAGAATGACACCCACAATATAGTCTAAAGCATATGTCTCGATCTCAAAGGGATGTTGCAGGTTTGGTAGTGAAATTACTAGGGCTGAGCACAAGTGCTACTTCAAATAATCGAACACTTGTTGTTGGGACCGACCCCATGCAAATTTCACCTTACCACTACCCCTGTTTATTTGGCTGAGGGCCCATGCAATATGGGAGAATCCCAACATGAACTCGCAGTAGAAATTGCTAAAGCCCAATAAGCTCTGAATCTCAATGAGTTTTGTTGGGGCCGGCCAGTCACGGATGACTTGGATATTGGCTGGATCCACATGTACACCATGCTAATCAATGATGTAACCTAGGTAATGGACCTTGTCCATGCTGAAGAAGCACTTTTCCAAGTTGGCATATATCTTGTGGTGTCGCAGGGTGTGCAAAACCTGCTGAATATACTGCAAGTGTTCGGCCCAAGTCTTGCTCTAAATTAGAATGTCATCTAGATACACCACTACAAAAGTATTGGTGAAAGGTCATAGGATATCATCCATCATGCTCATGAAAGTGGCTGGATCATTTTTCAAACCAAAGGGCATGACCAACCATTCAAAAAGACCTTCCTTTGACTTGAAGGTAGTATTCCATACATATATCTGTTCTATCGAGACCTGGTGGTAGCCAGACTTCAAATCAATCTTACTGAAGTATTTGGCCCCCGTGAGTTAATCAAGGAGGTAATCGATTCAAGGAATCAGGTACCGATTTTTGACTGTTATTTTATTCAGAGCGCAATAATCAATACAGAGTCGCCAGGTTCCATATTTCTTCTGTACCAGCACAATTGGGATCCTGCAAGGTGATGAGCTGGGAATAATTTTCCCCTTGTGGAGTAGTTCTTGGATCTATTGCTTGATATCATCATTCTATAACAAAGAGTGACAATAGACCATCCCACTGGGCAGTGGTGCATCGGGGGTCAAATCGATGGGGTGCTTGAGCTGGTAGTGCAGAGGTACCACTCTAGCTGAGGAGAAGATATCTGAGTATTCTTCCATGACCTTATATACTTTCTTCTGTTGTGTGGAGAGGTCAGTCATAGAGACCCTGGATGTGGCTATGATATTTTTCTTATGCTAAGAGCGAATAACGAAGAATACAAACTTCCCCGTCTGAGAGATGACCTTCCTACATTTCTTTGCAGAGATCAAGGAAATAGCACTAGGTGGGACTTCCTCAGGCATCTTGTACAATTTCCTATTCAACATGATAATAACACCACGAGGCCTAGACTCATATACAACATGACATTTCCATAAATAAGGTTGGCCCAAAGGAACATCACAAACTTTGATAGGAGCAACATCTCACAATACCTTGTCTTTTAAGGGCTTGATTCCATACGACAGTCGACACTATTGGTTGATGCTGAGATCACTTCCTTGGTGTAGCCATCCAATGGTGTAAGGTTGTGGGTGCAACATTGTTGGCAGGGCCAGCCACTGGATGACCTATGCTAAGATGAGATTCTTATGGCTACTGCTATCAACGATGAAGTGCAGTGAGGTGCCTTTTACCCACATCTGTGAATGGAAGAGGCACTCTCCTTCTTCTGTCTCATGTGGTTCACCAGGATGGAGCTTGGTGGTAGCAACAGTGGAACTGGGTTCCGTATCAATGATCTTTCTTCCCCTTTCTAGTTCTGGCTGAGAGTCAGAATCCGAATCTGATTTAGATGCTTTCACTTCGACCACCATCGACTTCTTTGAGCAGCATTCAGCAGTGTTATGCCAAGGGCTCTTATGGAATTCACACCACTTCTTGGTATCTTTTTTGTCTTTCTAGTGTCCTTCTTTGCTTGTGGCTTGGACTAGTTGTCATGATACTATCCATACTTTCTCTATCCTTTGTTCTGTGTGTTGGGGTTGCCCTTTCATGGATTTTGTTGTGAGGGGTTCCCAAGCCCAAATTGTCGCGTCTTTTGCTTGAGCTTCTACTCAATTTTGATGACATATCGGTAGGCTGCGCCCAAGGATGAGATGCCCATAAATTCCATTTTGGTATGGATGTATCTATGCAGAGCACCGTGATACTTTAGCACTAGTTGTCACTCTGAATATTTGATACCCAGCTTGGTGCGCAAGGTATGGAAGATATTTGTGAAATCTGGCACTGCTTGGTCTCTTTCTTGCCGCAGTGTGGTCCATTTGGTATATAGGTCATCATNAAGGATTACCATGTGGTCATGACTGAAAATAATGAGGGTTCCTCTATTTCCTTTTTCTCACAGAAAGTTTCCCACCAATCTTTGACATGGGGAACGACTTTGAGGAGCGCAAAAATAATATTTTCTCTATTTGAAAAGTTATGGACAGAAAAATACCCTTCTAGTAGATTCAACCACTTTTCTACAACATCTGTGTCTATATGAACTTCAAATATAGGAAAATCGAAATTTATTTGTACCTTGAAGGGGGTGGCACCTTCATTCGAAAAAGACACATCGTATGTTGGTAGTCGCTGAAGGATTTGCATGAAACTATCCATCATCTCATTCCTTTGTTGTGTGAGGGCTTCCTCAATCAATAGTTTGAAAGGATATATTGTCCCATCATATTTATTTTCTTCTGCCATGAGAGGTCTCTTGGGCGTGAGAGAGATTTTTTGCTCAAGAGAAACAAGCTCGAGACCCAACTCTTTGTACACCGACCTCGTTGGGGACATGCATTAAGACGACAAGGAGAAGATTTCTCTGATACCACTAATCCAAATTTTATGAGAAGAACAAAATGAATACAGATTATTAATAGGTTCTTAACACAAAATAACAAAGATACAATAAAACTGGTTTTCTATTCAATAACGAAATAAGGTGAAACTATAAAATGTAGCAGAAACAAGCTTGTTGGAATGGTGGCAGCTTATCTCTGAGAAGAGATGTGACGGTTGCGCATTCACAAGAAGATGATTACAATGAATCTCTGAAGGAATTTTTACAATAATAAAAAATTTCAAAATCCCTAGACATCCAAAAACCTAACCCTAAGAGATGAAGTGCCAAACGTCATGTGGGCCCCGTTTCGGTAAGTTAGTACATTAACTTCCTGGGGTCGTAACTTTTGCATACGATCTCCGTTTTAGGCGTATGATAGCCCGTTGGAAAGTTATCATCAAAAAGATTCATTTTAGGCACAATTTTGAAAAGAAATTCCATATTGAAAACCTATTTTCCCCAAAAACATCGTTTAGGGCCTCAAAACAGCTCCGGAAGTGAAAACTGCTAAAAATAGTAAATTATCAAAATTGCGAGAAAATTGTTTTGAGCCAGTTGGAAAAGGTGAGTGGCCATAGATATCCATTTGGATCACCACCCTCCCCTTAGCTTGAAACGTCTAACCCACTAGAACACGACAAGGAAGAGGACATCGCATCTCCAAGTCATGAGTTAAATGCCATTCTGGAATAAACTGTTACTATCAATTATCATTCTGTTGAAAGTTTCATTCACCTTACTTTCATATATTTTACTAATGTTTAAAATGGTAATTCCTTGCGGAGATTTCGACCGCACATAATTCTGGATGTTGGTTGCTATCCTTCATGCAAAAGCTATTCAGGTTCCATGCACAGTAATGCTCAGACTTAGCTTTCCCAATTCTAGAAATGAAGGCCATGGTTCCATTCCAGTTTTATCATTATTATGTGAAGTTCTGTCCCGATTTCTATATTGGTTGGTTAAAGAGTAATCCTATTTTCATGTCGATGTCTCCCTGTTGGATGAGAACGCAGTAATTGCATAAGGTTGGACACACTTGGGTTTTTGGTATTATTGGATTTGTATAACAACTTTAACGTTTAGTTCAAAGGATTTTTCTCTTGAATACTTGTATTTGGAATCCAAAGGTTTAAAGCGAAATTAAATCTAGTCTTAATGGTACTGTGGTTCTTTATTTTACCTAGTTTGTTTATAAAGAAGGCATATCATCCTATATACTTTCAGAAAGGATGTCCTCCAAATTATGTTTTGTTACTTTTGTATTATTATGTTCAGAAGATTCGTTATAGTCAATAGAAATATCGTTTTCCTTTAATCCCTATTTATCTTTTCCAAAAATCCTATTAAGACTAATTAGACTGTTTGTCTTCCATTTTATTTTAACACATGTTGGAATTGAAATTAGGAAACCTACAGTCATGTGTGTATGAAATTAACTTACAAATTTCCAGAAACTTATATTTCTTCAATTCGAATCTCAACGAAGTCGAAATAAAATATTTAAACTTTTGTACAAGTATTATGTATACATAATTTTATATATATATATATATATATATATATATATATATATAGGCAGTTTTATTCAAAGAAAAAAATTAAAACTTGTAGTGATTTATTCTACGTTTGTTCCATCCATTTGTAGTTTAACTCACATCAATAATTCACACAACATTATACTAGCTATACTCTCTTTCGATCGTTTAAATCAAAGACGATTCTTGATTAGAAAGAAGATTCAATAGAAACTAATTCACCCAGCAATATATAGATGAATTCTGACAGTCATTTAAAGCAAGATATATAACCAGAAAGGAGTAGATGAACATATCTAAACTAGTTTGTTGAAAAAACAAATGGAACAGCCACGTTCCTCCCAAACTTAGAACGAAACAACCAATATCACTTGCTCCATTCACCCCCTATAATGACCATGAATCCATGAGGGTGAACTCAGAACTCCCCTTGGCAATAGTCTTTCCACTTCGGTAACTTCTCCTTGCCTCACACTTCAAAATCTCATTGTTCATAAAAGCAAGAGATAATGTCCTCCCTTCAGCATACTAGGTAGCATCCTACCCCCTCCCATATGCTATATATCCAAAAGCCATATTTTCCTAGGTATTTTTCCCCCTTCGGAATTTCCGCAGCTTTCCAAATCTCTGATTTTCAAGGGCTGCCAATGGCCATATTATTGATTTTCCACTTGTAAAAATCATTCGTTAGGTAGTTCCAACATGTTCCCCACTCATGGAGTCATGGTCAACTAATTTTAACATGGTTGTTCCATTTGTCCATCAACAATAGTTATAAAATATTTTGTTTCATACAAGCATCATAGTCAAATAGTTAGTTGGGTCAACTCAAATCTCTACTCAACAGTCATAATCATCAATTACAATTAATTAAATTCAAAATTCAGAATTTCCATAAATGGAAAAAAAATTCCAAGTTCGAATTTACCAAAAATGAAAATAATTTCCTATGAAATTCCAAACTCAAAATATTTTATTTTTGTGGATGTTACATCCTTTCCCCCTTCAATAAGCCACTATCCTTAGTGTTCGTTCCTTTCTTGGAATAGGATTGGACAAGATTTCTTCAAATCTCACTCCAACTCCCAAGTGGCCTCCTCAGGGCTAAAGTGCTTCCATTGCACTTTTACCTGGGCGAGGGCTCTATTCCAAAGTGTTATTTCTCTTATGTTCAGAATGCGCATAGGTTCCTCTTGGAACTCGCCTTCTGGTTCCACCTGCACCAAGTTCCAATCGATCATATGAGTAGGGTCATGGACATAATTCTTTAACAAAGAAACATGAAATACATTATGAATTTTTAGATTGGAAGGAATCGAAAGTTGGTATGCCATGGGTCCAATTCAAGCTAAGATATCGAAAGGCCCACAAAACCTGGGTTCCAAATTG
The DNA here is from genome assembly GCA_032191745.1 of Picea mariana. NCBI lineage: Eukaryota > Viridiplantae > Streptophyta > Pinopsida > Pinales > Pinaceae > Picea > Picea mariana. The sequence continues at coordinate 91,859 of JASDQU010012440.1, forward strand.
TCACAGTTCCCTATCTTTAGTGAACTTTTCTGGGCTTTTTCTTTTAAATAGATGTGGTCTCCCACTTGAAATTCCAAGTGTCTTCTTTTCTGGTCTGCGTAACTTTTCTATCTATCCTGTGCCTCTTTTAAGTTTTGTTGTACTTTTCTTACCCTACTCTCCATTTCCTTGAGCATCTCTAGTCCAACCATGAGTCTATCAACTGGGTTATCCCAACTAATTGGATTCGTACACCTTCTGTCGTACAATACCTCGAAAGGGCTTGTTTTAGTCGAAGTTTGGTACCCATTGTTGTATGCGAATTCTACCAAGTGCAGGTAGTCTTCCCACTTGCATGGTTTTGTTCTTACGTACATGCCAAGCATATATTCTGTGATTTGGTTTGTTCATTCAGTATGTCCATCCATTCGTGGATGATAACGCGTGATGAAATTCAAGTTAGTATTTAACCCTACAAACAATTCTTTCCAAAAAGAAGATGTAAATTTTACGTCTCTATCCGAAATCACCATTTTAGGAATACCATGCAGTATAAAAAAAACTTTTCATGAATATTTCAGCAATGTTAATCGCTTTAAAAGAGCCTTTACAAGAATAAAGTGTGCAAAATTACTAAGTTTATTGATTACCACCATAATTGAACCATTATGTTTCTGAGTTCTGGGCAAACATGTAATAAAGTCCAGCAATATAGTCTCCCATTTCCATTTCGACACAGGTAAGGGCTGCAATAGGCCGGCTGGATGCTGGTGTTCGAATTTTACCTACTGACAATATTGACACTTAGCTAAGTATTCTCTTCTTTCGCCCTTCATATTAGGCCAATAAAATAAATTTCTTAGTGCAAAACTTATCATTTTTTGGTATCCTAGGTGACTAGAATATGGTTTTTTATGAACTTCATCCAAAACTTTCAACTTTAACTCTCCTAAATCTAGTATGTATATATTTTTTTTAAATCATAGTAGACCATTCACACTCAGATCTGTTTTATCTGAATTTTTTGTATTGTTCTAAAATTCTTCTATTGTTTTAGTGTAATTTTCGTTGTTATTACCTGTAGTCTTTATCCTCTACTCAAGATAGCTTTATGCCCTGCTAATGTTTATTTCAAAAAACACATGAACTCTTCTTGTCAAAGAATATGCTACTTTGTTCTCCTTACCCTTAATATGTCTTACCTCAAAGTCAAATTCGCTCAAGCAGGCTAGCCATCTTGCTTGCCTTGCATTAAGGTCCAACTGACTAAACAAAAATTTCGCACAGCTGTTGTCAGTCAATAACAGAACTTTCTGCCCATTATGTAGTGCCACCACATCTTGAATGAGTGTATTACAACTGCCAACTCTAAGTCATGAGTGACGTAGTTTCGTTCATGTTCCTTTAGTTTTCAGGACTCATAACAAATAATGTGCGCTTCTTGAGTTAGGACACCACCTCTTCCTTCTTTACTCACATCTACATAGATGGCAAAGTCTTTGTCTGGATCTTCTACCTTTAAAATGGGTGTGGTCGTTAATAATTCCTTTAACTTATTAAAGTTGTCTTGACATTTTTGTGACCAGCTAAACTTCGCCCCCTTATTTTGTAGTGATGTGATAGGGTATGCAATTTTGGAAAATCCCTCTATAAATCTACAGTAATATTTGGTGATTCCCATGAATGGTTAGATGTCCCCTACATCCTTAGGGATCGACCTTTCCATGATGGCTCTTGTTTTCTCAGGATCAACAACAATGCCTTCTGCAGATATTACATGTCCTAGGTATTGTGTTTTCTTTTAATAAAAGTCACATTTATCAACTTTAGCGTATAGTTTGTGCTTCCTTAAGGTTTGCAGAACTATCCTTAAGTTCTCTTCAATAAATTCCAATACAAAATTTTCCAAGTACAATAGCATATACTAGAATGTCGTCAATAAATACCAACACAAACTTGTCCAAGTACTGACTAAAAATACTGTTCATTAAAAACATAAACGTGGCTGGCACGTTAGTGAGTACAAAAGGTATAACAACAAATTCATAATTTCCATATCTCATTCGAAAAGATGTTTTACTTATGTCCTCATATTTTATCCTAACATGGTGATAACCAGATCGTAAATCCAATTTTGAGAAAATCTTTTCCCCACCTAGTTGATCAAACAAATCATTTATCCTAGGTAAGGGGTACTTGTTCTTAATAGTCATTTTAGTTAATTATATGTAGTCGATGCATAATATTAGAGTTCAATCTTTCTTTTTCACAAAGAGGACTGGTTCTCGCCACAATGAAACACTTGGTCAGATATATTCTTTGTCTAATAATTCTTGCAGCTACACTTCTAGTTATGTTAATTCTGGGAAACTCATTCGGTAAGGTTCTTTAGAGATAGGGGCTGAACTAGGTAGTAGGTCGATAGAAAAGTCTATCTCCCTCCTTGGCAGTAATTCAGGTATTTCATCAACAAACATGTCTCTGAAATCATGCAAAACGACAAAATACTCCAAGTTGGATTTATTTTCTTTTTCTAACAGGTTTGTTACTTGGATGGCATAAAATTGACACCCCTTTCTCATACATTTCTTGAATTGCATTGCTGAAATCTGTCTAACTAAGACTAGTTTTTGTATACCTTAAACTATCCTAGCAATTTCACTTTTGTCTCTATACTTAACTAATTTTTCATAACAATATAGCACTTCTTAATTCCTTTCTAACCAATCCATTCCGATAATTACATTATAAGACCCTAATGGTAGAATTTTCAAATTTGTCTTTATGTTTTGACCACCTAAACCGAACTCATAATGAGAGATAAAGTCAACAACTTTTCTTTTTCATTCTTGTTGCTAGTTGTACCAGCCAAGATTTTGCATGTCTTGTTTTCTTAAGTTTATTTGACTCCACTATACCAAGAGTGATATAACTTAATGTATCTCCGGGATCAATTAAAAGAGAAATGTGAGTGTTATTGATTTTACCTTCAATTTCCACCACATAAGACTGGTGGTTAGCTTGTCGGCCATCCACGATTGTATTGATCCGATGTAAGCTTCTACCTACATCCCTTACTATAGAGGCTTCCTGTAAATTGTGAACAATAGTTATAGTTGATAAAATCAAACGTGGACAGTTCCTCCTTAAATGAGGTTCCCCACATTCCTAGCATTTTAATGGTTCACAGGGGATGTCCCCAAATTTCTTTGTTCACAGATTTACCAGTTTACCGCTTCCTTGAGTGTTTGGATTGTTGGAGTGAAATTCTTTCCTTGGAAAGATTTTTGTTGTGTTTCGATAAGGAGTTGGCTGGTATCCCTTCTTCCACTGTGTTAACTCTCCAAGAAACCCTCCGTGGTTGCAGACCAGAGGTGCTTGGTAACTTAAGAAATCAATGTTTTTGGTGTTTTTTTATCAAAATGGATCAATGGGATGACTAAACCAGAGTATAGCATTCAGACATTCAACATGTAAACAGATGAAACAGTGCCCTCGAGAATTGATTTATCAGTATTTAAACATCAAAGGTGAATGAAGAAACCATGTAACCAAACCAGTACGAAGTAGGGCTTGAGAGACATGCGAGAAACTGAAATCAATCTGTGAGCTGAACAATGGAAATAAACATTCACATTCAGAGCTAAACCAAACTGATACAGGGAAAGAGAAAGTGGAATCTGATGTCAAAGACCGAGAGAAAACTGTGATCTATATTAGCATGAAAAAGATGAATACAGTAGCCAATTATTCCATCCAAAA
>JASDQU010012441.1:7733-17923 GCA_032191745.1 Picea mariana
TCTCAGTTCTTTGAGATTCATTTTCATTTTCTCCGGATTTGCATTTCAAAAACATGTGTCAAACAGGGAAATTTTGAGATGCAAAAATTAGGGATCATATATGAATTTGATTCTCCCAATATATGACACCTGAAGGGAAAATGAGAGAGGTTATTGTTCTTTGACATGTTATAAAAAAAAACCTCCTCTCGTTTCTCAAAATAATTCTCCAGTCGCTCAGAATCATCATTTGAAAATGATGACTCATAGCAGTAAAAACAATTTTTCTGCACTTTTGGTGGCTAAACTAGCCCCAAATTTCGCGTTTAAGATGTCGAAAGCTAAGGTTTTTGGTAGCTTAGAAGCGCTTTTGGAGAGGCACTTAGCCACCGAAACCTGTAATTTAACTTTTTGAAATAAAAACCAAATCCAATGTTTTTCAATCTTTATTACAAACATAAGGCTCTCAAAAATGAACCTTAAAAAATTTAGAAATGTATTTTTCAATGACTTCCTAACACCTAAATAAACAAATTTGACTGTGTTATTTGAGGAGATAACATCTGGCTCCTTCTGGGGATGAAAAACTCCCTGCGAGGTTTCCAAGAACCTAGTATTTCCAGTAGCCTTTAGCATTGAGCATGGAGTCATCTGGATTATACAACTGATCTTCTGCAAACCTGTAACTTGCCTATAGCCTTTACCATTCGGCTATGGAGTCATTTTTCCTTTCGAACTGATCCCCCCACAAACCTGTAATCTACATGTAGCCCACCTGTAGCCTTTACAAAAGATATCTAGATCTTAGAAAACTAGATCAAATTTACTTAAAATGGAAAGTAAAAAACAATTCCAAGAGAATAGGAAAAGATCCTATTTACTAGGTCAACTTCTTATCTCAATTATCTTCATGTCCTTCAAAATATTCGATAGCTGCAATAGATCCTTAGAGAATGATAGAGAATCGAAATTGCCACCTTTGCCAAAAATATAGTTTTTACCAAAATTAGGTAGCAAATTTAATATTCTCCGCTTGCTGGCACCTTTTAAAATTGGAAGAGAAACCCAAAAATGATGCCTTTAATTATTATCTATCATTATAAAACATCCTCGAGGCATTTGGATCAGAACATTTCAGATCTGTACAAAAATGGTAGCTTTCTACCCTGTTCTGTGCTTTCGGTGGCTAGGAGAGACAAAATTCGTGCCTGTAAGCCACTGAAAGCTCCTCTTTCGGTGGCTAATGAACAGTTAAAATGTCTGCCTAAACCACTGAAAAGTCTTCTTTATAAAAGTTGACAAAATTGAAAAAATGCATTTTCTCTTAACTTATTGATCTTTAAGGATGCTCCTTTAAGTCTTCTGTAGTGACCATGCGACCACTAATAGCTTGCACAACTCGTGTTTTTATGAATAACATACCCAAAAATGATACTACAAGCTAATAGTGATTGGTTAGAGTCCAATCAAATAGTCAATGTTGCCTCTATTTTAGATATTGATGCATCAGAAAGTAGATGAACATATTTAGATATCATAGTTCTCTGCTTATATCTAGTTTCACCTTTGAACATTTCTGTAATCATACATTCCCTTTCCATATTTGCGCACAAACTATGGGCTTTCCAAAGCATTGAAGATGAAGATTTCTCTTTTAACCATGTTCTATTTATTCATGAAATCAATCAACTAAAAAAAAAATCTACTTTCTCATAGGGCGAGCTTATTCTCTCTGCCTACTCCTACTCTAACCAGATCTGCAAATTAATTAAGTGAAGGTTGGCTTCCATAGCAACCATTCAAGCAACTTTAAAATTGAAAGGACCTTGTCTTTGTCACCGATCAATAGATGATTTTTGAAATGTAATAATAGTGATAAGAACTCATTCAAGAAGCCATACTCACCCAAAAACATGTGCGAGCTAAGGAAATTTGAAATTTTTGGGTTCTCTGGAATGTATTATTCCATGAAGGCTACCATCGGATCTTTGAAAAGAAGATCAAAAACATGCTGATCCACAAAAAACTCTTGCTCAGCCATAACTGTTCCTCTGCTAGAAGATTGATCAGTTTCTGGTTCTCTTGAGATCAACTTCTGATCATAAAAAACTACAATTTCCTCATCAGAATAATGCTCAGAAGATGATGATAGAGAAATCTTTAAATGATAAGGACTATGATCAGCAAGGAACATGTAATTTCCTATGCAATCATTGGTTACCATAGATTCATTCTAATTTACAAACTGATCATAGACTTCAGACTCATACCTGTCTCTGGAGTACTCTGCAAATGTTGAAGAGTTCAGATCCGAATCTAAAATGAGGTCATGTGCTTGTTGTTGTTCCAGATATGCTTTACCTTTATTACCTTCCTGTTCAAAATCTGAAGTGTACTGATATTCTTCTTGCTCATGTGCATGCATATTTTCAAATTCAACCTGCTCTCGGATCCTCCTGGAAACACAGATGTTCTCCTCCACTCCTTGAGCATCTTCAAACAACTTTGTTAAGGATGAGGAATTCCATTCCAACAAGAGAAGAACTAAATCTGAATGTTGAGCCATAACATAGTAAAACATAGAAGCCATCTCAGTGGGACAAATCTCCAAAGGCATGTCATGATAAATACGATAGAACCTTCAATTGAATATAGGAAAAGATTTATCTGGATCTCTTTTCAAAGCATGAAAATCAACATTGTAAGAATCTAATGATTTGTTCTTGCCCCAATACCTCAAGAAAACATTAGAGAACTCGAACCAAAATCCAATAGAATATTCTCTCAGACCCTTAAAACATACAACAATGTCTCTGATCAAGGACTTAGAGAACATTCTCATGATCACATCATCATGAACAATCTGAAATCGATCAACAAAATCCTCAAAGGATTCCATGTGCCTCTCAGTTGAAACTTGATTCTCTCCAGAAAACTGGGGAATATATTCAAAGCAGTCAAGAGGATAGGGATGAAGGAGATAAGGCAACCTTAAAGGCTTGAACATCTTCATCCTGGTCCTAATTTGAAAGGCACTGGGTTGATCATGAAAGTAAGTAGGTTGTTGCCAAGGTTCAACAGTAATGCCAAAAGGTGTTGAAGTCTGAGTAGTTTTATAATCAATCTTAACTTCCTCAAGGTTACATGACTGATCTGATTCAAAAGGAATTTGAATAGAGTGATCATTTGTATGAATGGGCTGAGGTAAAGCTATTGAATCTACATTTAGAATAAAAGCATGCTGCAAGCTTTCCTCTTCTAAGGTTGGATATATACAAGAGGGATGATAATTTTTTGAATATACAAAACAAAAAATGATTCTCTTTACATGTGAAGGGAACAATATGAAAGAGCTGATAAATAAATACAACAGTTCATGAATAAAACTAATGAACTGATACCTAGATTTGAAATTTAGACTCTTCATCTTCTGTCAACCGGATCCTCCCCAGTGGAGTCTTGAATCGTGGAGTCGCCAGGCAGATGATACAGTCATTTCTATGTCTCCTTTTGTCTTCCATCAAAAATCGGATCTATGTCATTCTTCCCAGGGAAACTCTGTTCACTTTCGTTCCCTGGCAATGATGCCATTTTGTTATCACTCCAGGAGTCTTTCCCTGACTGAAAAGGGAATGAGCCTAGTAACTTAACTTATTCTCTCAATGTTTACTCAAGTGGATTAAGTCGGGTGAMTGATACAAGTTTTACTCAATCAAAACATGCATAGACATAATCATATAGACAAGGMTTTTAGCTRACTCTATTYAGAGGATTTAATAAAGGTGAATGTGTGGAGAGATCTTATCCTATCAACAAAAACAKACATAAGMAATATATATGAATGGSCAATATAATAAGCAAGGAATACTTGTAAAGTTTAGTTTATAAGTGTAATGACAAGATGACAGTTCTCAGACACTAGATAAGCATAAGAAATGAAATAAATCATTCAGATACAAGCATAGAATGGACAAGAGGTAAATTTGAACAYTGTAGGCAAAAGAAGATTATATTATGAAATGCTATGAGAAGTTTGGGAGTACAAKAAATGTATAATCCCCAAAKTTGTCTCTTTAGTMTATAAAAATGATAGGCTTTATAGCCTTTACAAGCAGTTTTAGATCCTCAAAAGATGGATCTGATAACCTCTTCTCCTATCTCAAATTTGAATTTGTGAAGTGGCTGGAAAAGACAAAAATTCCTGGAAATATGCTGCTCAAAGATTGACCCATATATCTCCAACCAAAACCATTGTGTACAAACTGGAAGAGAATTTTTGTATATTGGTTTATTGTGAGAAACAACCTCTCTCAGTTCTTTGAGATTTTTTTTCATTTTCTCCGGATTTGCATTTCAAAAACATGTGTCAAATAGGGAAATTTTGAGATGCAAAAATTAGGGATCATATATGAATTTGATTCTCCCAATATATGACACCTGAAGGGAAAATGAGAGAGGTTATTGTTTTTTGAAATGTTATAAACAAAAACCTCCTCCCGTTTCTCAAAATAATTCTCCAGTCACTCGAAATCATCATTTGAAAATGATGACTCGACGCAGTAAAAGCAGACTTCCTACACTTTCGTTGGCTAAAATAGCCCTGAATTTAGCGTTTAAGCTGCCGAAAGCTAAGATTTTCGGTGGCTTAGAAGCGATTTTGGAGAGGCACTTAACCATTGAAACCTGTAATTTGAATTTTTGAAATAAAAACCAAATCCAATGTTTTTCAATATTTATTACAAACATAAGGCTCTCAAAAATGAACCTTAAAAAATTTAGAAATGTATTTTTCAATGACTTCCTATCACCTAAATAAACAAATTTGACTGTGTTTTTTCAGGAGATAACACCTTCTAGAAAATTTCTCCTACACAACTTGATCACTTGAACTATCTGATTCATTTCTACCTGACAGATTGATAGCTGACAAAGATAACTGGAGATTAACTAATTTTTGGCATCATTAAACGAGAAAGAAAAAATGAAAGTTTGTCTTTTTGATTTTCATTTGCAAGCATTGTGCTCAAGTCCATTTCTAATAATATTCACCGTGCACTATCTGAAACATCCACATGAGCCAAAACTACAGAACATTGTTGCACTCTAAATGATAGAGTTTCTATAAACAAACTCCTTACATGAAATCCATGATGGAAGCTACACTTCTCAGGTGTCCCATTGCTCTGCGGAGCTAAATTGTTATTAATTCCAAGTTTTGTTCCAAGTTTGAATTAGAAACCAATGTTGTTCTCTCCACGTTTGGGCTTCTGTATATGTTGTATTTAATTCCACGACGTCCAAAATTCCTATCTCCTACTGCAACATGTTTATTTACCACTGAAGTCATAAGTGTTAGAACCTCCTTCAAAGCAATAACTTGTGCCTATTTTCAGTGTCGATGCAGAGGATTTTTCTTTAGCGTTCAGAATCCTTTCGACCATCAAGCCCTGAAACAAAAATTAGAACGCCTCTTTATTTTTCCCTCCATCTCCTCAGGAGGTCCGGATTCAACTTCTGTGCGGCATACATGGAGCAATTTCTTTGACCACCTCATACACTTGGACTCGAGGGTCATCAAAGCCCGTAGCAATATCAGGGAAATATTAATGGTTGCATCAATAACAATATAAATATGAATCTGCTTCAACTAAGATATGTCGAAAAACCTCGCGAAGAACCCCACTATCACTTCTAACTTTGAGCTGGTATTGTATAAGCTTCACAGATGTTAAACAAAGCAGTGATCTGTCGCCTAGCCATATCACGCACCATATAAATTGATAAAGAGTTTGTATTGGTCTATGTATTGACTTGTGATTGACATGTGGACTCAGAGTTTTGATTGTTTTTGGACTTGGTATAGATGTTAGCTCGATATGTAGTGTGGCTTAGGATTAGTGGTTGAGACTTGAACACACACGCCACCCTTTTTTGGTAAAAAGGGCGAATAAAAATTATATTTTTTATTTGAAAATCTAGGAATGCATAAAAACTAAGGATCTTAGGCAAACAAAAATAACAATTTATTATTTTTTATATTGCAGGTCATAAGTCAAAGCTCATTGAAGGAATTGAAAGTTACGATACTGACCAAAGACTTGGAAAATGGGCAAACTAAGCCATAATCTAATGAAACTCTTAAAATTTTTATGGTACATTTTAGGTGCTAACATGCCCCACACAAATTTTGCCTTACCGCCACCTCTGGTTACTTGGATGAGGGCCCATATGATATGAGAGAATCCCAACATGAACCTGTGATAGAAAATGGCAAGGCCCAAGAAGCTCCAAAGTTCAATGAGTGAGGTTGGGGTTGGCCAGTTACGGATGACCTGGATCTTGGATGGATCCACATGCACACCATGTCGATTAATTATGTATCCTAAGTAATGGACCTAGTCCATGCCGAAGGAGAATTTTTCCAAGTTTGCATATAGTTTGTGTTGTTGCAAGGTGTGCAGAACCTGCTGAATATGTTGTAAGTGTTATGCCCAAGTCTTGATGTAGATGAGGATGTCATCCATATACACCACTACAAAAGTATTGGTGAAAGGACATAGGATACCATCCATCATCCTCATAAAATTTGTTGGAGCATTTGTCAAACCAAAGGGAACGACCAACCATTCAAAAAGACCTTCTTTTGACTTGAAGGAGATCTTCCATACATCTGTATGTTCTATTGGGACCTGGTGGTAGCCAGAATTCAGATCAATCTTACTGAAGTATTTGGCCCCCGTGAGCTAATCAAGGAGGTTGTCGATTTCGGGAATCGGGTACCGGTTTCAGACTATGATTTTATTCAGGGCCCAATAATCAAGGCAGAGTCACCAAGTCCCATATTTCTTCTACACCAACATGATTGGGCTCCCACAAGGCGATGAGTTGGGAAGTATGTGTCCCTTGTGGAGTAGTTCTTAGATCTTCCTCTTGATCTCCTTATTTTCTAACAGAGAGCGGCGGTAGACTGGCCCATTGGGTAGCGGTGTACCTGGGGTCATATCGATGGGATGCTTGACCTGGCAGTGTAGAGGTACCCTGGTAGGAGAGGAGAACATAACTGAGTATTCTTACATGACCTTATCCACTTGCTTCTATTGTGTGGAGATATCGGCCGCGAAGGCCCTGGATGTGGCTGCGATCTTTCACTCACTCTGAGAGAGAATCACGAGGAAGAAAAATTTCTCGGTCTCAAAGACGACCTTCATGCATTTCTTGGCAGAGATCAAAGAAATAGCACTAGGAGGGACTGCCTCGAGTATCCTGTAAAATTTCTTGTTCAAAGTAATAATAACACTACAAGGCCTAGACTCATATACAACATGACATTTCAATAAATAAGGTTGGCCCAAAATACACAATGCCTCGTCTTTGAAGGGCTTGATGTTGTACGAAAGTCGACACTATTGACTGGCACAGAGATTGCTTCCTTGGCGGAGCCATCCAATGGTGTAGGGTTGTGGGTGTGGCGTTGTCGGTAGGGCCAACCGCTTGATGACCTCTGCTAAGATGAGGTTCTTCTATCTTCCTCTATCAAAGATGAAGTACAGCGGGGTGCCTTTTACCCACATTTGTGAATGGAAGAGGAGCTCGTCTTCTTCTTTCTCATCTGGCTCACTAGGATGGAGCTTGGTGGTAGCAATGGTGGCACTGGGTTCCACGTCAATGATTTGTCTTCCCCTTTCTGGTTCTGAATTAGAGTCAAAACCCGCATCTGATTTAGAGGCTTTCACTTGGGCCACCATCGACTGCTTTGAGTGGCATTCAATAGTGTTATGCCAAGGGCTCTTATGGAAGTCGCACCACTTCCTATTATCTTTCTTTGTCTTTCCAGTGTCCTTATTTTCTTGTGGCTTGGACTAGTTTTCCTGATACTGTGCATATTTTCTCTGTCCTTTGTTTTATGGGTTGGGGCCGCCCCTTCCTGGATTTTGTTGTGAGGGGTTCCCAAGCCAAAATTTTCATGTCTTTTGTTTGAGCTTCTACTCTATTTTGATGACATATTAGTAGGTTGCGCCGAAGGATGAAATGTCCAGAAATTGCATTTCGGTCTGGGTGTATCTATGCAAAGCACCACGATACTTGAGCACTAGATGTTTCTCTGAATATTTGATACCCATATTGGTGCGCAAGGTATGGAATATATTTGTGAACTCTGACAATTCTTGGTCTCTTTCATTCCGCAGTGTGGTCCATTTGTTATACAAGTTGTCATAACTTCCGAAAGGGTAGTATTGTTCCTTAATAACATCCCTGAAGGATTCCCAGATGGCTGCGACTATAAATAATAAGGGTTCCTTTGTTTCCTTTTTCTCACAGAAAGTTTCCCACAAATATTTGACACGGGGAACGACTTTGATGATTGAAAAATTAATCTTTTCTCTATTCAAAAAGTTATGGACAGAAAAATTACCTTCTAGTAGATTCAACCACTTGTCTACAACATCTGCGTCTATATGACCTTCAAATATAGGAATATCGAAGTTGATTTGTACCTTGAAGGGGGCGGCGCCTTTGTTCAAGGAAGATGTGTCACATGTTGGTAGCCACCGAAGGATTTGCATGAAACTATCCATCATCATGTTCCTCTGTTGCATGAGGGTTTCCTCAAGAAACATTTTGAAAGGATCTCTTGTCCTGTCATCTTTCTTTTCTCCTGCCATGAGAGGTCACTTGGGCATGTGAGATATTTTTTCCTCAAGAGAAACGAGCTCGAGACCCAATTATTTGTACCCTAACCTCATTGGGGACATGCATTAAGATGACAAGGAGAAGACCTCTTTGATACCATTGATCCGTATTTTATGAGAATAACAAAATGAATACAAATTATTAAAATATGCTTAACATAAAATAATAAAGATACAGTAAAACTGGTTTCCTATTCAATATGGAAATAAGTTGGAACTGTAAAATGCAATGGAAAACAAGCTTGTTGGAATGGTGGTGGCTTATCTATGAGAAGATATGTGATGGATGTGCTCATTCGCAAGAATATGATTCCAATGAGGATCTGAAGGCATTTTAACAATAAACTAGAATTTCAAAAACCCTAGACATCCAAAAACCTAACCCTAGGAGATGAAGCGCCAAAAGTCATGTGGGCCTCGTTTGGGTAAGTTAGTACATCAACTTCCCGGGGTCATAACGTTTGCATACAATCTCTTTTTAGGTGAATGATAGCTCGTTGCAAAGGTATCATCGAGGAGATTCATTTTGGGGGCTCAATCAGAGCCTTCAAATATCATTGAGAAGCCATTGGGGGCTCAATCTGAGCACTATTATTCATCTTACATGGCCTAAAAATACTCTTTAAATTTTATGTGAAACATGCTAGCCTATCTGGCTATCTTAGAGACCAAACAATTCTAATATTATCCTCTTCTTGGTTGTTTTCTTCATTATTTAATTGATTAATGAAAACATCTAATATTTATTCAACCTTTAAAGATTTATTTACTAAAACAACCATCTCAATTTCATCAACAAGTRCATCATCAAAATCAGAAATTTGAGAAGCTAAAATGCTTACCAAAGCCTTTTATTATGGAGAAGATGAAGTCGACATATCTTCTTCATGTGGGGCTGAAATAAGATATTCAATAACCTTCTCATACTTATCTTATTCATAATGAATATCCTAATGGTTAATAAATACCTAGAAAAAGCCTACTAGTGTTGATATTTCCTTTCTAAAAATATTTTTGTATCCATCAAATAATTTACCCTCAATAAATTCAAAGGACATCATGAACATTTTTATTTTTACATCCTTATGGAAAACATTGAGCTTTGAAAGAGCCCCAATCATGATGGTATGGGGCCCTTCATGCCAACAACTAGGTATCCTTCCTCATACATATTCTTAAGCCTTTCTAGTGCCAATCACCATAGATCTTATGGAAATAGCCAATTGTTTTTGTCCAGATCCAATTCTAATCATACATTTATCATTATCCATCCATTATAGGAAAGGAGAAGGGAGATGCTCCTCAATAAGTTTTTACTCTCCCATGTTATGGGTATGTTTTCCCATAAATGTTATTGGTTATTATGTTTTCCATCCATCACATCACCCCTAAGAGGGAAACCTAAAGTTCAAGCAATGAAGCATCACATCCAAACCAATATTATGGGTTGCATTGTGACATTTTAATGTAAAACAATATTATTGTGTGTTTTGGCCTTGTTAGTCTTTTGATGACCTAAAT
>JASDQU010012441.1:35059-50654 GCA_032191745.1 Picea mariana
CCATGTCTAGCAATGACTATAGTTGATTTGCAAAGGGTTCAAATAAACATGTTTATAATTCAAATGTGAATCAACATAAGTATTATATCAACATTCAACACACTCAAAGGAAAATCATTCAAGTATTAAATATAGAGTAGATACAAGCACAATGACCCTTTAAAATAATGCCTTGAACATGAATATAATACGAAACTAAGTTTTCATGTTTGATTCATGCTTTCAGTCATGAATCAAGCATGAAAACACAAAAATTTAAAGATTTACCGAACATTGTTTATAATCCAGTAATTATCCCAAAATGATAATATGAGGTGAAGGCAGCTACATAAAGTGTCGTTTATCGTTCAAATAGAGAAAACATGTAGGACTACAAATAGACCTCCATGGGGTTGAAGAGCCCACTAGATGGATGTTGAGACCCCAGCAGGGGGTAGAGACAGGACATAGGGGTTTGCACTGGAGAAGAGGAGGACGTTCCACAGAGGAACCCTTGCAGAGCCTTACCTAGGGGGGTTGTTCCCTCTCCATTGGAACATTGGCCTTGGAAGGCCCGGGACATCACCTAGGAGGCCCATGACGTCATCCAACTTTATGGACGTTTTGGGAGACAGTCATGGAACTTTGGCATTTGTGGAAGCTTGGAGAGGCCCAAGGAGGGATAACATTTTTCTCCAGGAGGTCTATGATGCCCTAAAAAGGGATAACGTCACCCTAGAAGGGGAATGACGTCTTACCTTTTGCTTGATTAGGGTTTCATTATGAAATTTTAATGCAAAACAATATTATTGTGTATTTTGGCCTTGTTGGCCTTTTGATGACCTAAATTTTAATTAAGGTCATTGGTATGGTATATATTGAGGGTTTTCACTCTCATATTTTCATCATCTTTCACTCACACATTCGTGAGGTCTGAAATTTACACCCTCTTCTAGGGTTTTGGCTGAAATTTTGAGGCGCACTTGTTGAAGGAGACTTTTTCTTGGCATTTTTGGCATTTATTTTGGTGGAAGGTCTTACAACTAGGGTTTTTCTACATGAATTCTTGGTTTATGTAAATGAATTTCTGCAACACTTCATTATTGAATGGTTATGGTACTATTTACTTGCATTTTGTTATTATAATTTGTTGAATTAAACCCTAGGTGACAAGCACATGTTAATGTCCTTGTCTCATGTCCCTACTAATATTAAGAGACTTTTGATTTGCTGAAGTTATATAGAGTCTTTCCATAGAAACACTCTATCCCTACTCTTCTAGCCTAGCCATTTTTACTTTTTATTGAGCTAAGAGATAGGAAAACGCATCAAGGCCTAGGGTTTCTACACCTTGGTGAGCCATTTTCCCTTACGGTTTGATATATGAAGCCTTTCCTTACCAACACTTTATCTTCAAACTCTCTTGTCCTGAGCCCTACAATTATTACTCAAGCTAGTCAATTTTTATCTTTCCATTAAGCCAAAGAAGGAGGAGAGATCACTAAGGCCTAGGGTTTCTACACCTTAGTGAGCCTTTCTCCCCTAGGGTTTCATTGTTGAGGCCTTGCTTTAGCAACACCTCAACATTTAACTCTCATGTCTTTGGCCATATCATTATCATCTCGGACCTTCAACATTTGTAGCCATTTGACTCCATTTTCCCTAATAACACATTGACCTAAAACCTCTTGTGTTGAGCACCTTGATCATACAAACATACAATACATTGAACAACTACTAACCCTTCTAAACCTAGCTTAGACTAATATATACTAACCCTACTAATCCCATTATCTACTTGATTTATGTTTATACATTGCAACATTTATATCTTTAAAATCAATTGAGTGATTAGCTAAGGCGTTGTTTCTTGATATTGATATTGTTACATTGGTTTCCATTCACATTTATTGTGAAGTGATATATTATAATCATTTTCATTATACATCGTCGACTTGTTTCATCAATATTGTTTATCAATTGCTTTATATCATAAGTCCATGATTATATGAAGTACTAACCAGGAAGCAAGATTGCATATGTATATTTTTTTTTGTTTCTTTGTCTCGGGAAGGGACATTGTTTGGTTATTACTTATCTTTATTGGCTGATTAGCCGAAACTTTTTGATCGGTGGTGACTTGTGAGGGGGAAATGATCACTTATCCTTTTAAGTCATTTCCTTCTCGAAACCCCAGGTCACCAGGGATGTCTACCCTGGGAATTACCTCCCTAAACAGAAAGAGCTATCCCATTGAGGTGACAGTGGTGGGATAGTCTCAGTTTCGCTAGTTTTCCCTTCTTGCATCTGTCTTTTACCTTAACTACAAATTGTGCGATAACAATGCTCATTCGCAAGAAGATGATTACAATGAGGATATGAAGGCCTTTTTACAATAAACCAGAATTTAAAAAACCCTAGACATTGAAAAACCTAACCCTAGAAGATGAAGCGCAAAAAGTTATGTGGGCCTCATTTGGGTAAGTTAGTACATCAACTTCCCAGGGTCGTAACTTTTGCATACAATCTCCATTTAGGCACACAATAGCCCGTTGGAAAGGTATTGTCGAGGAGTTTAATTTTGGGGGCTCAATTAGAGCCTTCGAATATCATTGAGAAGTCATTGGGGGATCAATCATAGCACTATTAGTCATCTTACATGGCCTAAAAATACTCTTCAAATTTTCTGTGAAAAATTCTATCCTATCTTGCTATCTTAGAGACCAAAAACTTGTAATATTATCCTCTTCTTGGTTGTTTTTTTCATTATTTAATTGATGAATGAAAACATACAATATTTATTCAACCTTTAAGGGTTTATTTACTAAAACAACTATTAGGGTCCTAACCCGCACATAGGTAGAAAAATATATTTGGATGTAATACAGGTCAATATTAATAAGGCCTTGCAATAAAATAGAATAAGTCGAATGTAAGAAGACCTGATAGAAGCTTCCGCTTCTAGAAGGATCTTCCTCTAGATGCTTCTTTTGATAGACATATTTAGTATAAATAGGAATCGAGGGTATGAGAACCCTAGCTTGGAGATTATTGTAATAGAGCTCTGCTCGACTGGAGGTTGCCCCCTCGAAGAGGCCTGTGAACATTGCTCTTAGAATCAAAGTGTTATTTATGTTGTTATTATTATATCATTTTAGTGTTATTGTGGTGATTGTTCTGGTTATATTGCTGTTGTTCTACCATTTCTAGCATTTTTTTTTTTTTGCATACTTTTTATATCTGGTATATTACAAGTGGTATCAAAGAACTTTCCTTGGTGGAAATTGTGGGTAAATTTTTTTTTTCAGGGTAGAGACATATTATGGCATATCTAAGCCACATAGATCTGTCGTTACATGCATAAACCTACGGTTGAGGGATTCATACACGCAGGAAATACAAGTGGTTCTTAAGAGCACATCTGTTGGCCACCCTTGTAACTCCTGTTGGTAACCCTTCAAGTGGTAGCGCATCAAACAACACATGTGTACGGATCAGCCTAGATTTCCTGAAGCCCTCTTTAGATAAACCAATTGTCCACCTGAATGCTATAGTGCCACCAATAACAACACTCAGGAAGATACTCTCTAGTACCTGGGTAGTTGGGTAGTATGGCTAAGGGTACGATCTATCCTCCTTAGTTATTTCCCTAAGATATTGGGCCGAGTACTACTGTTGGACCCCGCACATATATCAGAGAGCTATAGCACAGGGAAAACCCTTGTCTATAGAACCCTTGAATACCTAACCCTTGGGGACAAAAACATAAACAAATTAAAATAGACAAGATCTATTGTCGCACAATGGTGTTCGGGTTGCCAAGTAACTACATTTTTCTTCCTGGTTAAGCATTTGGGCATTTCATCACTGCAGTATTCTTTAGACTGGAGTATAACGTTGCAGGTGTAAAAAAAAAAGTCTGGAAATTGTTTCACCATTATTTGAGACCTATTCCATTGGATTCATATCTTCGCCCTTATCACATTCATACATATCATTTTTTGGCAAAATTTTTGACCCCACCCACCCCTTTTCAGATCCCTCATCCTCATGGCCCATACCCACAACCAAGACTTGGAAGCTCGCTTCAATACCTTGCAATCTAGTCTCACCGAGACCCAACAAGAAGTGAAACAACTCAGTGCCAATGTTGTCGCCATTAATACAACCATGCAGTCCTCAATGGAGGAAATCAAACAAGACCTGACCACCCAACTTGAATCTGTCTTTTCATCACTCTGCACCAAGCTTCATATCCCTACAAATAACCCTTCCTCTGACTCACCTCCACATACTGAAGGTAACCATTCCTCTCATTCCCATAACTTTCAGCACCATCACTTTAAACGTGACCTATGCCTTCCGCGGGTGGATGTGACCAAATTTGATGGCTCGGACCCCACTGGTTGGGTAACCCAAATGGAACATCAGTTCTCTTTATACAGCATTACAGATGACTTGGCCAAACTCCGATATGGTGTTCTCCATCTAGATCAAGAACATTAGCAATGGTGGAAATGGAGAAAAACTTCCCGTCAAGGGTATATTTCTTGGATACACTTTGTGGCAGAGCTTTATGAATGCTTTGACACTAACACCAACTAGTTGGGTCATTTGACAAAGTTGAAACAATCAGGAACAATGGAAGACTTTATAGCTTCCTTTGAGCGCCTAGATTTTCGGACAGAGGGCATGTCTAATGCCTTTTTCCAAGAGTGTTTTATCAGTGGCCTCAAAGATGAGATTCGGGCCCATGTCCTCATGGCTTGGCCTCAGAGTTGGGTGGAGGCTGCTAAAAGAGATAAAGAAGCACAATAGGTTGTATCTTCTCAAAATTGGAAACCCACCTTTATCCCTTTTCCTAAACTAGTAAATCCCACTACTTCCTCCGCTCCACTAAAGATCCAAAAATTGACCAGGGATGAAATGGATGAATGCCAACTCAAAGGACTTTGTTATAATTGTGATGAAAAATATTTCCCGCGCCACAAGTGTAAGGGACAAAATATTTTTATGGCCATCTCCAAGGATATTTCGGTAGAGGAAATAAACCACTGACATAAACCCTACCTCAGACCCTCCCGAAGTAGAACCAATCATTTCCATCAATGCTCTCACTGGCTTCTCCGCTCCCCAAACCCTCAAGCTAATCAGTTACATCAAGCATCAGAAGGTCATCANTTTATTTTATTTTATTTATTTATTTATTTTTTGTTTTATTTTATTTTATTTTTATGTCTGGAGGAATCAACAACCAGTTGGGTACATGCTCACGTTACACGTGGCCGTGTTATCCAACTGCTACCACTATAACCTCCAGGTGTTCCCACGAGGCCCCATACGCGACACACATTGTAAGTCGGGGGGATTTGAACTCGAAACCTCATGGAACTTCATTTTCACAGCACTTGCGAATTGAGCTGCCCCCCCGGGGGCAGAAGGTCATCATTTTGGTTGATAGTGGAAGCACCCATAATTTTAGTCATCGCCACATTTCCCAAGAAACTCATTGCTACATCCATGCCATCAATAATTTCCAAATCATGATTGCCAATGGTGGCTCCATGAAATGTGGAGGGAATTGTGAAAATGTGTGTCTCCAAATTAGTGACTACCACTTGAAATCTCATATGTTTTCTATCGGCATGGGCAGTAGTGACAATGTGTTGGGTGTATACTGGCTAAGGACTTTGGGTCCCATTCTCATGGATTTCAAGGACTTAACCATGCAATTTTACCAGGAGGGCCACCAATATAATTTCCAAGGCTTCACCGCCGGTTCACCTGAGATCATTAGTTCCCATCGCATGGAAAAGCTACTCAAAAAAGGTTATTTTGGTGTTATTTCCCAACTCCATGCCATACAAGAAACAGAGACACCCTCAGTGTTGCAAGACCTCCAATCCATCATTTCTAAACATCAAGTGGTATTTTCCACTCCCCAGGGACTCTCTCCTTCCTGTGGTTTTCATGATCATTCCATTCCCCTTGTACCCGAAATGCTTCCTCCCAATATCCATCCGTATCGTCAACCCTTTTCCCAAAACAATCAAATTGAGAAAATGGTCCATGAACTCCTTAATGCAGGTGTTATCCACCCTAGTATGAGCCCCTACTCTTCTCCGGTGGTCATGGTCCTGAAGAAAGAAGGTTCTTGGCGAATGTGTCCTAACTTCGGTGTCCTCAACAAACTTACCATTAAAGACAAATTTCCCATTCCTGTCATTGATGACCTCCTAGATGAATTGAGTGTCACCCAATTCTTTACTAGACTTGATCTTCGTTCGGGCTACCACTAGATACGTATGAAAGAGGCAGACATTCCCAAGACTACCTTTAGAACTCATGAGGGCCATTATGATTTTTTGTTCATGCCCTTTGGCTTGTGTAATGCCCCCTCCACCTTCCAAAGCCTCATGAATCATGTCTTCCGTCATTTTATACATAATTGTGTCTTAGTTTTCTTTGATGATATCCTCATCTATATAAAAACCTAGACAAAACATCTTTCTCATGTGGATCGATTTCTCCATCTACTCTCTCAGAACCAAATTTTCCTGAAATAGTCTAAATGTTCTTTTGGTGCCTTAGAAGTAGATTACTTGGGTCATCTGGTTGGCAAGGACGGCGTCAGAGTGGATCCTAAAAATATTGAAGCTATGCAAGACTGGCCTCACCCAAAGACTCTCAAAAACTTGTGTGGATTTCTAGGCTTAATAGGTTATTACAGCGAGTTTGTTAAGAATTATGGAAAGATTGCAGCACCTCTCACTGCTCTCCTAAAAAAGAACTCTTTCACTTTGACCCCAGCCATTTCTCAAGCTTTTCAAACCTTGAATATGGCCATGTGTGCCACTCCAGTCCTGGCCCTTCCTGATTTCACAAAGACCTTTGTCTTGGAATGTGATGCTTCAAGGAAAGGAATTGGTGTTGTCCTTATGCAAGAGGGTCGGCCTTTGGCCTTTACCAACAAGCAACTATCTGAAAGAAATCTGGACAAATCAATCTATGAAAAGGAAATGTTGGCTATTCTATATGCCGTTGATCTGTGGTGCCCTTATCTATTGGGGCAAAGCTTCCAAATTAAGATAGACCATCAAAGCCTCAAGTATTTTCTGGAACAACACATTTCCTCCCCGGAGCAACAAAAATGGCTGACTAAGATCTTTGGATATGATTATGAGATCATTTACAAGAAAGGCAAAGATAATGTGGTTGTGGATGCACTTTCCCAAAAATATGAAGATGAAGGATCCCTTTTTTCTCTTTCCTTCATTGTACCAGATTGGCTCCAAGCCGTTCGCCAGAAATGGCTACAAGATCCCAAAAGTTCGCATCTGATCCAACAATTGTAGTCCAATGCTCCAGCTTCCATAGGGTACTCTGGGCTCCATGATGAGCTTCAATACAAAGGTTGTTTGTATTTAAGTAAAGAATCAAAGCTTACATCCACGGTACTTTCTGAGCTTCATGCTACACCCACAGCGGGGCACTCCAGGTCCACCAAAACCTATGACAGGGTCAAACGTTCTTTTTTCTGGGATGGTATGAAACAGGACATTCGTAATTTTGTTGTTGAATGTGATGTGTGTCAATGCAACAAGAGAGAAATAGTCAAATATCCAGGCACACTACAATCGCTTTCGATTCCACCTGTTATTTGGAGGGATATCTCTATGGATTTTATTATAGGCTTACCAAAATCGGGAAAAAAATAGTCATCATGGTGGTTGTTGATCACCTTTCCAAGTATGCTCATTTTTGTGTTCTTCAACACCTATTTACAACATCCACGGTGGCTCAAATTTTCATGGATCAGGTCGTCAAGCTTCATGGCATGCCACACTCTATTGTTTCTCATCACGACCCAACTTTGACAAGAAATTTTTGGCAAGAACTGTTCAAGCTACAAGGCACCCAATTGCATCTCAGCACAACTTATCATCCCCAGACTGATGGTCAAACGAAAGTTGTCAACAAGTGTTTGGAAACATATTTGAGGTGTTTTGCTTCGGAAAAGAAAAATCAATGGGCTCAATGGTTACCCCTATCTAAATGGTGGCACAACACTTCATACCATACAACTACATGCATGAATCCTTTTGAAGCGGTATACGGACATAATCCACCTTCAGTTCTCTCATACTTACCTGGTGTCTCGAAGGTCCAGGCAGTTGACCAAACACTTATAGTTCGAGAGGTTGTTCTCTGAACCCCCAAAGAGAATTTGGTCATGGGACATAATCGCATGAAGCAACAAGTAGATCAAGGTCGCTCTGAACGTCAATTTTCAGAAGGGGATTAGGTGTTTCTTCGAATGCAACCTTACAAGAAAAATTCCCTCAAGGCCGAGCATTGTTAGAAGCTAGAGCCCAAATTTTAAGGTCCTTATACCATTATTAAGCGTGTGGGACAGGTGGCCTATCAGTTATATTTTCCCAGTCATTTGAAGCTACATCCTATTTTTCATGTTTCATGCCTAAAGAAGGTGATTGGAACTAAGTGCCAAATTCAAACCAACCTTCCCGAGTTAGTCGAAGAAGGATCCATTTGGATAAAACCACAATCATTTTTGGACCAGCGTGAGCATCGCCTGCGTCAGAGAACCATCAAGGAAGTGTTGGTCCAGTGGAAAGATACAACTCCAACAGATGCCACTTGGGAACCAACTACCATTCTGCAACAATTTCCACACCTCAAGCCTTCAGGACAAGGTTGTTTTTAAGGGGGAGGACATGTTAGGGTCCTAACCTGCACATACGTAGAACAATAAAATAGAATAATTTGAATGTAAGAAGACCTAATAGAAGCTTCTTCTTCTAGAAGGATCTTCCTCTAGATGCTTCTTTTGATAGACATATTTAGTATAATTAGGAGTCGAGGGTATGAGAACCCTAGCTTGGAGATTATTGTAATAGATCTCTACTCTACTGGAGGTTGCCCCCTCAAAGAGGCCCGTGAACATTGATCTCAGAATCAAAGTGTTATTTCTGTTGTTATTCTTATATCATTTCAGTGTTATTGTGGTGATTGTTCTGGTTATATTACATTGTTATTCTTCCATTTCTAGCATTTTATTTCTGTTCTGCATACTTTTTATATCTGATATATTACAACAACCATCTCAATTTCATCAACAAGTGCATCAGAAATTTGAGAAGGTAAAATGCTTACCAAAGCCTTTTCTTATGGAGAATATGAAGTTGACATATCTTCTTCATGTGGGGCTGAAATAAGAT
This sequence comes from Picea mariana, assembly GCA_032191745.1. Classification (NCBI taxonomy): domain Eukaryota; kingdom Viridiplantae; phylum Streptophyta; class Pinopsida; order Pinales; family Pinaceae; genus Picea; species Picea mariana. Next base: position 44,278 of record JASDQU010012441.1, read on the forward strand.
CTTCAATAACCTTCTAATACTTATCTTATTCATAATGAATATCCTACTGGTTAATAAATACCTCGAAAAATCCCACTAGTTTTGATATTTCCTTTCTAAAAATATTTTTGTATCAATCAAATAATTTACCCTCAATAAATTTAAAGGACATCATGAACATTTTTATTTTTACATCCTCATGGACAACATTGAGCTTTGAAAGAGCCTCGATCATGACGACATGGGACCCTTCATGGTCACTACACCCAAGTACTATGGTCACTACAAGGTGTTGTTGAGTATTAGTAATATGGGTTGTAGATTTGAGTTGCCTCCTTTTTTCTTGTGTACATTCGATCTTTCATGTTTCTTATTTAAAGAAGGTAGTCGATGATAAGATCCCAATTTAAATTGAAAATAAAAAATTCATAAGGGAAAGTGAAACAAGTATTGAAATATGTATCTGGAAACTAAGGACATGAATAATTACTAAATACCTCATTAAGTGAAAGGACGAACTAACAAAGAATGTGACTTTGGAATATGAGTAATTCATATAGAAGCATCCACAGTTGATTAACATTGAGGGCAATGCTTATTTAAATGAGAGGAGCAAGTTAAGCCCCTAACCATAACCATCATTCATTATTATTACAAATTAACCATAGTTTTGTTAGTGTATTATCATTGCTTTAGAGCTTTGTATCCCCTATATATACTAGGAGACTTATTTGAGTGATCATGTTATCTTGTACATTTAATATATTGTAATAGGAGGTTTCCCCAAGCTTCTCAATTTTTTTTTCTTTTACTTAATTTATATTGAATTGGTTATATTTGTTCTAGCTCACCTTCCTTTAAGCTTGTGGTAGTTGCTTCTCATTCTAAAAGCAATAATGAGTCTATCCTTGGTCAATATGTTCGTATTCTAAATATTTAATTATGACATTTAGAATCTATGGAAGTACAATTATATTCCATCAAAATGTTGGGATAATAGTTAGATTTAGATGGTTCTTAACATCTAGTTGTTTTTAAAGAGATCTTTTTCAATGTATTTAATATCATTTCATGGAGTAAAGAAAGGCGTGTGGAAGAGAGAGTGTTCAATAATTCAAAATTAATACTTAGAGTGCTCTTTGTGTTCATTCTTATATCATGTCCCAAATTGTTTTATGTGAATATTTTCTCTACTTACTTTCTTCAATAAGAAAAATCAAATAAAGAATAGTTCATTTAATTTTAAAAATAAAATGATAGGTTATAAATTATTTTGATTTGCTAAATTTTACACCAAATCTCAAAACGAAACCATTTAAAACATGGTAACTACGTAGGAAATTTATTAATACATAATGATAATATGCTTAGCGTCCATCTCGTTTTTGGTGCACATAACCATTACAACATTGAATCGATATAGGGGATGCCTCATTCAACCCTAAACTAACCATAAGTACTTTACCCTACAAGCACATAGTACTAAACCCTAAACACATAGTGAGTCGAACATCAACACACAATCTTCGACGGCATTTATTCTTTCCCATACCTGCGATGCAAAAACAAAGTAAGTAAAATCATGACATCTTTGTGCATATACTGCGCTCGCTCAAGAAAGAGAAGATATTTAACAAAGGAAAACAAAAGCTAAGAAAATTTTTGCATTAAACTCTATACCTCAGTTTGATAGCTTTTCAAATGTGGTGACAAGCAATGTATGGAGTTCCTTACCTGCCTAAACAAGATTTCTGAATCACCAAATACCATTAAATTTCTTACGTCCATATCCACATCTTTCTCGAGTCCTTGCAAAATCGCTTCATATTCGATGGTGTTATTGGTGCACTCGAACTCTAATCGACACGCAATGAAATTATTATTACCTGTGGGATCGATGAGTACACATATTGCGGTCACCTCGACTGGCTCATCTCCTGCTCCAACTGAAGTTGACAAAGCCACCCAGTTCATTGAGTGGATCCAACACATCTGCCAATAGGTTCAAGATATCTTACAAAAGTCCAATGACAAGTACAAACAATGCCATGATCAACATCAGGTGCCACATAAGTTTCAGGTGGGCGACAAATTTTGGTTGCACTTGCAGAAAGAACTCCTTACATGACCCCATTGGATGCTTCACCCACTCTGTTATGGGTCGTACATTATCACCAAGGCCATGGGGGATAATTATTTTGAGCTCAACATTCCTCCCTTCCTTGGCCTGCACCCAGTGTTCAACGTGGATCTCCTTCGCCCTTATTTCCCACCATTATTGGACACCTCAGAAGTAGCAGAACAGCTGACACCAACAGAGATCAAAACTGACTACATACAATAGGAATCCAATGATCATATTGTGGACACACAGATCAAGGGCACTCGACAACAAAGGATCCAGCTTTATCGAGTCGTCAAAGCAAGGCAGCTCCTGCACCAAGGCAAGTGGCTCACCCGGGGCCAAATTCAACAGAAATTTCCTCATCTGATGGGGGAACTCAATGCAATGGAGACCATTTATTCCTAAGGAGGGAGGATTTATCCATATGGATATCGGTGGCCACCTACCTTTTCCAACTAGTTCAAAACAGTTTTCTGACAATTTTGGCAATTTACTATTTTTAGCAATTTTAACTTCCGGGGCCATTTTGAGGGCCTAAATGAAGGTTTTTCAGGATACAGCTCCTCATTGATAGCCACATGGATTATTGAGCCCCCGAAATTAATATCCTTTATGATACCTTTCCAATGGGCTATCACACGCCTAAAACATAGATCGTATGAAAAAGTTACAACCTTGAGAAGTTGATGTACTAACTTACCCAAATGGGGCCTACATGACTTTTGGCGCTTCATCTCCTAGGGTTAGGTTTTTAGATGTCGAGGTTTTTTGGCATTCTTGTTTATTGTAAAAAGGCCTTCAGATCCTCATTGTAATATTCTTCTTGCAAATGCGTGCAACCGTCACATCTCTTCTGAGAGATAAGCTGCCACCATTCCAGCAAGCTTGTTTCCACTGCATTTTACAGTTTCAACTTATTTCGTTATTGAATAGAAAACCAGTTTTACTGTATCTCTGTTATTTTGTGTTAAGAACCTGTTAATAATCTATATTCATTTCATTCTGCTCATAAAATCCAGATCAGTGGTATCAAAGCCACCTGCTCCTTGTCATCTTAATGCATGTCCCCAACGAGGTGGAAGTACAACGAGATGGGTCTCGAGCTTGTTTCTCTTGAGGATAGAATCTCTCGCATGCCCAAGTGAACTCTCATGGAAGGAGAAAATAAAAATGATGGGATAGAATATCCTTTCAAATTGTTGATTGAGGAATCCCTCACGCAACTAAGGAACGAGATGATGGATGGTTTCGTGCAAATCCTTCGGCGGCTACCAACAGGCCATGGATATTCTTCAAACGGAGGTGCCGCCCCCTTCAAGGTACAAATAAACTTTGATATTCCTATATTTGAAGGTCAAATAGATGCATATGTTATAGACAAGTAGTTGAATCTACTACAAGGGTATTTTTCTGTCCATAACTTTTCGAATAGAGAAAATATTACTTTTGCGCTCCTCAAAGTCATTCCCCATGTCAAAGATTGGTGGGAAACTTTCTATGAGCAAAAGGAAATAGAGGAAACCTCATTATTTTCAGTCACGACCACCTGGGAATCCTTCAAGGATGCTATTAAGAAACAATACTACCCTATCGGAAGTTATGACGACCTGTATACCAAATGGACCACATCTGGTTCTCAAGTATCACGGTGCTCTGCATAGATACATCCAGACCGAAATGGAATTTTTGGACATCACATCCTTGGGCGCGGCCTATTGATATGCCGTCAAAATTGAGCAGAAGCTCAAACAAAATATGTGGCAATTTGGGCCTGGGAACCCCTCACAACAAAAGCTAGGAAAGGGCAGCTCCAACCCACAGAACAAAGGATAGAGAAAAGATGGACAGTATCAGGACAACCAGTCCAAGATGCAAGCAAAGAAGGACACCAGAAAGATAAAGAAAGACACCAGGAAGTGGTGCGACTTCCATAATATCCCTTGGCATAACACTGCTGACTGTCGCTCTAAGCAGTCATTGGTGGACGAAGTGAAAGCCTCTGAATCAAATGTGGATTCTGACTCTAAGCCAGAACTAGAAAGGGGAAGACAGATCATTGACGTGGAACCCAATGCCACCATTGCTACCACCAAGATTCAGCCTAGTGAACCAGACGAGCCAGAAGAAGGAGAGTGCCTCTTCCATTCACAGATGTGGGTAAAAGGTACCCTGCTACACTTCATCGTTGATAGTAGTAGCCAGAAGAACCTCATCTTAGCATAGGTTGACAAGCGGCTCGCCCTACCAACAACATGCACCCACAACCCTACACCATTGGATGGCCCCGCCAAGGAAGCGATCTCTGCGTCAGTCAACAGTGTCGACTATCTTACGGCATCAAACCCTTCAAAGATGAGGTATTATGTGATGTTTCTCCTCTCGAAGTTTGTGATGTTATTTTGGGCCAACCTTATTTATGGAAACGTCATGTTGTATATGAGTCTAGGCCTTGTAGTGTTATTATTACTTTGAATAGGAAATTGTACAGGATACCCAAGGTAGTCCCACCTAGTGCTATTTCCTTGATCTCTACTAAGAAATGAAGAAAGGTCATCTCTCAGATAGGGAATTTTTTCTTCTTCGTGATTCACTCTCAGAATAAGAAAAATATCACAGACACATCTAGGGTCTCTGCGGTCGACCTCTCCACACAACATAAGCAAGTAGATAAGGTCATGGAAGAATACTCGGATATCTTCTCCTCACCTACAAGGGTACCTCTACACTTCCAGGTCAAGAACCCCATTGATCTGACCCTCGGTGCACTACTTTCCAATGGACCAGTCTATCATCGCTCTTTGTTAGAGAATGAGGAGGTCAAGCGATAGATCCAAGAACTGCTCCACAAAGGGCACATCCGTCCCATCTCATCACCTTGTGGGAGCCCAATCGTGCTGGTACAGAAGAAAGATGGAACCTGACGACTTTGTATTGATTACTGGGCTCTGAATAAAATCACAGTCAGAAACCAGTACCCGATTCCCCAAATTGACGACCTCCTTGATCAAATCATGGGGGCCAAATAATTCAGTAAGATTGATCTAAATTCTGAATACCACCAGGTCTCGATGGAACAAACAGATGTATGGAAGACCTCCTTCAAGTCAAAGGAAGGCCTTTTTGAATGATTTTTCATGCCCTTTGGTTTGACAAATGCTCCAGCCACTTTCATGAGGATGATGGATGTTATCCTGTGACCATTCACCAATAATTTTGTAGTGGTGTATCTGGATGAAATTCTAATTTACAACAAGACTTGGTCCGAACACTTGCAGCATATTCAACAGGTTCTTCACACCCTGCGGCAACACAAGCTATACACCAACTTGGAAAAATGCTCCTTCGGCATGGACAGGGTCCATTACCTAGGATACATCATTGATCATCATGGTGTACATTTGGATCCAGCCAAGATCCAATACATCCGTGACTGGGAAGCCCCAAGAACACTCACTGAGCTTCAGAGCTTCTTGGGCCTTGCCAATTTCTACCGCAGGTTCATGTTGGGATTCTCCCATATTGCATGGGCCCTCAGCCAAATAAACAAGGGTGGTGGTAAGGATAAATTTGCGCGGGGCTACCCCCAACAACAAGCGTTCGATGATTTGAAGAAATTCTTATGCTCAGCCCCAGTACTTTCACTACCAGACCTGCAACATCCCTTTGAAATTGAGATAGATGCTTCAGACTATGTTGTGGGTGCTGTTCTCACTCAGTACGGCCACCCCGTGGCCTATCATAATGAGACACTATCAGATACTATCTCTAAGTACCCTACTTATGACAACGAAATGTACTCCATTGTACAAGCCTGCCACAAGTGGAGACATTACATTCTTGGGAAGGAGATAGTCATCCACACTGATCATAATCCACTACAGTTCATGCAGACACAAGGAAAATTGCAGAATGACAGCCATCAAAAGTGGTCCACATACTTGCAGAAATTCCACCTCAACATCAAGTATAAATCAGGAAGCACCAATCGCATCACTGATTTCCTTAGCAGACCGCCAGTCGCGACACTCACCACGGTGCTAGACTCTCACGGACATGAGACATCTTGATGGGGCCAACTCTATGAGACAAACCCTGACTTTTCCACCACCTACCAAATGTTGGGTGCAAACGTAGTTGTCGATAATTTCCATCTTCAGGATGGGTTGTTGTGTCGTTTGGGACATATCTGTGTTCCATCAAGTGAGTGAGCGAAGTTGATCTGGGAAGCCCACTACAGTTGGATTGCAAGACACTTTGACATCAAAAATACAGT
>JASDQU010012442.1:15621-44801 GCA_032191745.1 Picea mariana
AACTTTCTATTTATGGAAAGTGGTTAACCCTAAAATAAGGAAAATAGGTTAAGTGACCTAGAAATGGGTTAAGTGACCTAAAAATGAGTTAAGTGACCTAAAGGATGAAAGTATAAATAAGATAGCAATGGTCTCTTGTAGATCATCCTTTTTGTGGATCAATGGAGAGCTTCTTTTTGGAATATATTTTGGAGTATTGATGGAGAGCTTCTTGTGAGATATTCTTGAGAATTTTTGGTGTGGAACACTTGAGGATACTGAAGATCTATAGGTGACTGAGGTAACCAAGGATATCTAAGCCGGAATGCTGAGGAAAGTGAAGAAAAGAAGGCCAAAATGAAAGGAAGGATAAATTATTTTGATGGTGCTTTCTAAGTTTCAGATCTATTCATCAAATATTTTGTGCGGGGCACGCTCTACAAGGTTGCTCTCTAGAATAAGCCAGAATTCAACAAGGTATGCCATTTTTGCTATAACTCCTTTTCTGAGAGGTTCCAAGTAGTGCCACTTGGAGGAATTGTATAAAACACACTGAAGAACATTGTTTATCAGTTTCAGATCTTTATTCAATACAAGTACAAATTTATGATTATTTCAAGTTAGGGTTGTTGACTAATCCAAAAGTAGTCATGGTTGAGACAAGCAGTTGATGATTTGGAATATACATGAGGTGTATAGTTGATGATGTTGGTACATATTGATGAGTCATTGTTGATGATTGGTTGACACATGATTGGTATATACTTGGTACATGGCTGGATGCACTTGTTTATGGTACAGGTTGATTACAGGTTGTTTGGCATAGGTTGGTGCATGGTTGATGCTCTTGTTTATGGTACAGATTGATATCTATTAAGGATTGTTGCCTCATCTCAGTTGGTGCTGAGAATGCAAGATGAGTCTTGCATATAGAGCTAGTGCTCTTGTAGAGTTGTACTCTATTCAATTGTTGCTGATAAACCCCAAGGATTGTAGTCCGTAATAAAAAGAAAATTGTGCATACATCTTGTGTTCTTTGTGTTCATTGTGGTGATGACTTGTTGATGATATATTGCTGATATATGTTGTTGATATGTGCTCACATATAACTAGTTATAAATGACAACAATGGTTAATGAATAAATGTTGAATGCTAATTGATGAGTTTTTGTGCAAGAGGGAAGTTTTGGAAAAACATCCCCACACTCATTCACCCCTCATCTAAGTGTGGTAGGTGTGTCCAACGCAAAAAATGCAATCCCCTCTCCAAAATAGCCTTCTTGTTATCACCCTATAAGTTATAGGATCAACTGGTGACTAGGATATTATCTGTCTCTAGTGTTTTTGTTGACAAATTATTTTTCATTCTGCAAATAATTTGAAAAAGAAAAGAAAAGAGAAAAAGAAAAAGAAAAAGAAAAGAAAAAGAGGGCATAAAAGAATTTAATAAAAGCCCCATGCAATAATAATAACTTGGTCCATACCTTTCAAGCATGGCCAAGTTCCTTTTAAATTGATGTTGATAGGGTAGTGAATGAGTTTGGCTAAATAGTTTAATCTTAGCCAAAGTGTCTAGGTTAGATTAGTGAATAAATCTGACCAGACTGTCTAATCTTGGCCAGATAGCCTAGAGTAAATTCTTAACCCAACAGTCTAATCTGGGTTAGATCGTCATAGGAAGATAGGTTAGAATGTAGGCTAGTTTCCTTGTTGTTTCATTCCAATAAAAGCCAGTTTGATGTAAGTGTTACACCATGTTTTCAGGTACTTAAAAGATCGTTTGCCTAGCCCCATGGTGGTGTCTACCTGAAAAACCTTGGAAAAACCCATAAAATTCATTTATCCTAAGTTTTCCATGGCGCATGTATGTTTTCACCCTCACTTATGCTCCCTACACATATCAAAGGTCCTGATCATGGTGCCCAGATCTACAGTGGACAGAGCTTTCCGGACCCCCCTGACTGTTATGCTTTTAACCAGGGGGATCTAGAATCGTGGATAAGACTCGCACTCATCTGGACGGCTCAAGATCGAGCGCTCAAATCAACGGTCAATATTGGATTCCGGACCCCCCCGTTCATTCTACCTTTAATGGAGGGGGGGGGGGGTTCAGAATGAGTGATAAATAGAGAGAAAAGATCTGTGGCTCAGAAACAGGCACGCAGATCAATGACCCAAAATGAATTTCAGACCCCCCCATATGATCTACTTTTAACCGAAGGGGGGGGGTCCAGAATGGATTCTTCCCTCTGGTGGGCCCCTTTTTGTACGTGGCATCATTTTAATGGCCCCGAGGTCCATCACTGCCTGTTGTTCGACTTACCATCGTCACCACTAGACGTCACCTTCCACTTTTCCCGAGTTAGTTACATCCCATAACTACTGTCAGTCCCTACCCCCCTTTCGTCCGTGGCAAGCCCCTTATTATGACTTTTACCTCTAATCGATAGCCTCCACGTCTTCCATCCATATCCCTCGGCCACCATCACCCGCCATCTCATCCTCAAGTGATCTGTTGGCCATTTATTATTGGATAACCTATGCGTTATCCAGCTGACCTGTCTCTCGTGCCCAACCGACCCTAGTTTAAATAAAACTACCGTTATTCCCCTTATTTTCGCTATTCACCCATCGCACCAGAAAAATTCACTTCTTACTCCTTCATTACTTTCCATTTCCCTCATCCACAGTCAGTCACCCCCACTAACGTCGTGTTTTATTGCAGTTACTTTTGCAGAGATTGCGCCAAAATCCAAACAAGCAGAAGGAGAGGAGAATCCATTTCTCCTGCCTCCTGTCGACTTGGACAAGATCCCATTGGTCGACAAAGACTGATTAATCGCAGATACCAAATGCGATTTTGATTTCTCAGACCTCCAGTCATGGCTCAAGGAAGTTTTCCTGGACCAAAGTGATGAAATTGGACTCTGGGAGTCCAATTTACCCCTCTACCTCTTTCCCCAAATCCACCATTTTCCCGAGTTCTCTCTTAAGTGTCAAGCTCACTATATCCCAGAACAAAGAGCTGTCATTTCCTCATCCAGAGAGATCCTGTTCCTCATCACGCCCGAATCCATAGAGGAGATGATACAAATTCTCCGAGCCAACTCTGCGTCTCCCTTCAACCTATAAATTCTTACTGAATTATACCAGAAAATGACATTTCTCCAAAGAGCTCAAATATTTGAGCTCTTCCTTCCCCCATCCACTCAATTCACCTCCACAAATCCTCCTTATCCGTCTTCCATGTTCTCCACTAAGGGAAACCAGGTCATCTCATCCCTTTGTGCTTTATTAGGATATTATTCTGACCAGTGGGTAGATGAACCCATTCTGGGTTTTTTATCCATCTTTTATACCGATGAAAAACCCACCACCCAGTTTGATTTCAGCACATTTTTGGTAGACAGTATTCACAAACAGTTCGTGAATTTCGGCACTGAAGGCATGTTTAGATATTCATCAATACTAGCATATTTGTTGGTTTTCTTCCAGGCGGATAAATTCAACTTTTCCATGCAGAAGATGGATGGAGATGGTAGACATCAAGAAGTCACTGCATGGACCTCCTTGCTCAAGCACAACTCCACTGAGTTTAGCTTCAAGGATTTCATCAACCAGTTCTACCACCCTGTGGTAATCATGCTAGGTGGCAGACCCGAGCCTCAAATAAATGACGAAGTCCAGAGAATCCTGCATCTCTCGGACAACACAAAGACCGAGGATTGGTACTTGTATAAATATCACACCGGGATCAGAGTATACGGGTGTGAGTTGGCACCGTATAAGATGCCCAAGTATATGCATGTCTGAATCTTTTCTCTAGAATATATAAGGCAGATTATGAATTCAGATGATATCCATTTTGTATCATTGAAGAAAAAGCAGTAGCTTAGAATCAAGGGGTAGATTGCCTCCTTCATTTGCAATAGTCGTGGCGCTGGGGAAGAAGAAGATCGGATGCTCAGAGAAATGAAGTTCTTCCTGAGCTTCCCCTGGAATTATTATCCTTGTGGGATCATCTCAGAGATGAGGGTGAAGAACAAAAATATCCCTTATGCTCATGTGTCTAGGCCTGAAGTTGAGAAGTATGCAAATCAGACAACCTGGGAGCCTAACACAATGATCGAAGTGGAGCAGCAGGATCCCCCGGCCACTGTGTCGTAAACGACCACTCCACAGGTCCCTAAAGAGAAGAGGCCAAGGAAATATTTATCTCGGCCTGTCACTGAGGTATCGTCTGAAGAGTTCCAGCTGCACACTAAGAGGCCCAAGACTGTGGCAGCTCCTGACCCAACCAGGGAAAAAGAAACCCCACCTACCATAGTGACCAAGTCTGTTATTCCACCCTTCAGTTCGAGCGTCCATAAGGCCATAACCTCAGCAGAGATGGATAAATCTACAGATCCTCCATTGACCACCCATCCAGGCAAGGGAGGATTGAAGTTGACTATTTTTGAGAAGTATGAGCTGATAAAGAAAAAGAACCAGACCCTTACCAGCAGTACTTGCGCTCAGTTTTTGAAGTAGACGTTGACTGTGCAGCATAGGCTACTATCTGCATTTGACACAGAAAAGGGTAGAATGCACATGGCCTTCCTCCAGGCACAGGTACCAGACCCCAAAGTGATCACTGATTATAAAAGGGCCACCTTCGAATTCCAGATGAAGGACGTGCATCCGGCTGATCAAATGGATTTGCACAAGCAGACAAGGGAAATGGTTTTCTACACTCTGGCACATGCTTCTGCTGCTGCGTCAAAATTGCAGGTGTCCCTGAACAATGTTCAAACACAATAAAAGATGGAGAAGATATCGTCCTTTGCAAGGGACAACAGGATCAAGACTTTGGAGGAACTGGTCCTCAAGATCGGTTATGATCCTTCGAATGTCAAAGAAGCTGAGGAGATGATCAAAAAGAACAACGATGACATAGCATCCTTGAGGAAGCAACTAAATCTCCCGCCCACAGAGGACTCGCAGGCGAAGGAGATAGCAGAGAAAGAAGGAGAGAAGGATGAAATGCTTAAGCTTCTCATGGAGCAGAATGCACAGCTCAAAGAAATGGAAGCTGAGATGGAGAAATTATTAAAGGAGAAAGAGCAGCTGAAGCCAATGGAAGTCATTCCATTGAGTTCCATCCAAATTTTAGGATCCAGCATAGCGTCAGCGACAGAAATCCCATCCGTGACTCCATGGACATCACAGGAGACAGAGATCAGCAGGATTAAAAATGAAGTTGAGAACCTTCAGGAACTCAAAACTTCCTTCCATACCAGCCTCTCCAAGGAAAAGAAAGTGACAGAGCATCTCAAGCAGGAGTTACAGCAGATCCGGAAGTAGACAGTGGAAAGAAAGACTTTGGTCGAGGTTAAAGAGAATGTATGGACAGACATCACTAAGTCCATGAATGAAATATGGCCAATGATCCAGATCATGTTCGAGCAGAATGAGTTGGTACTAAGAAGCAAGCAAGCCATCGAGAAGATCCGAGTAGAATTGGGAGACATGCCAACACAAGCAAACGAGATCATCAAGTTCCTCAATTCTAAGACCAGGGAAGAGTTGGAAGAACTGAAGATTGAAGACAGAACAGAGACCATCCTTGAGGTCAAAAGAATCTTGACCAAGAGAGGATTAATTCTTCAGTTGGAAGAAAAGGTTCAGGCCATGGACCTGGGGGTACAAAGATTCTTCAGTAAGATTGAAGCTCTCAAGAAGAAAGGTCTTCCTGGTCTGAAGGTAATCAATGATAAATTGATGACTCTCCCAGATTACAAGAAGAGATTAGTCGAAGTGGCTAAGGACAGCTCGAAATTTGCAGGCATACAAGGGAGCATCACCAGAAAGGCATTCCTGGATGCCCTTCAGTGGGACATCAGTATCCAACACAAGATTCGATACATATTCCTCACCAAGCCTACATTTGCTAAGTATACGAAAATGGATGAAGTGTATCGAAGACTTCTCAAAGTCAACGTGCCCAGTCATCTCAGATGGGAGGAGCTCTATGATTTGATTGATTAGCAGATGAGTTGTCCCAGTCCAGTCAGCTCTCCAGTCAGATTGAAGTCATGCAGAGGCTTCATCAACGGCCTACCCAGAAATCAGCGTGCAGTTACAACACATCATCAAGCAGTTCCTAGATTTAGGAATTTTTGTTAAGTTAGTTAGGCTAAAAATAGATTTAGCACGTGTTGTTCATTAATAACAGGATATTTGTAATTTGAGTTATAAATATTTCACCTTTCGAAGTATTGAGGGTTGTTGATCTTCACACCCTGACGCTATCAGACTGTAATCTTATTGAAGAGATCTTCCATTAATAAAAAGGAGACTTTACAGGATTCTTGCATGTATTCACTGGTGATGTTTTTCTCTATGAGCTGAATGTATTTCTCGCTTTGTTATCATACTGTTTTCTACATCTAATCTTCAAGAGTAACGAATGTTGCAGGATTTATCTCGTATACCCTATTTCTGATTCGAAAGATTTTTAGTGTTTATCATCTGGTGTTTTCAATAAAGAAATTCTTAACTGCTTCTTTGTTGAAATTATCTTTCTCATCTTTTCTTCTGTTCATCATTTAAGCTACTGAAAGATCCAGTGATTATATTATCTCTCCCTGTGAAATTTTTCCTTTTGACTTTTTTGGTTTGTATTTCATATTTTATTAAAACACAGACCCCATAGCCCAATGAATGTGTAGACTGTCTCAAACAAATTCGAAAAAGCACTCTGACAACGAAAACCGACCTATTTCTTTACCTAGCCTAATATTTGAAATTTGAAACATAGCTAAATCTAATAGAGAGATCCCTCTCTGAAGTTGGAAGGGCTAGATCCCAGCTTCAAAAGTGGTTGGATAAAGTTACCTTAGTAGATTTCTTTTGCTGTCAACCTCTAGGAAATTTACGAAGTGCTAACATAGTGGCGACTCCACTAGGGAAGAACATAAAATTTATAATTTCACATTTTCTTTTCCCTAAAAAGAAAGTTTGTTCCTGGATATTGAAAATTTGAGAAGAAAGTAATGTTTAGAGGTTGATTAGATTTGTACATATTATTTTCGGACTCATAAAACTAAAAAATACATATAAAAATCAAAAAGAAATCTGGCTCCTAAGAAAGTTTATACTCGATCTCATCCAGGCCCAGAACCTGAAATAGTGACAGATAACCTAGAACATTTACCTAGGAAAAGGACTGTGGCTGAAATCTCAGTGAGTCATACTTCCTTGCATAAGTCTTTTTCTTTCTTAGGGGAACCCATTACCTTGCAAAACCATGACTCTTACATCCTTTCCCAACAGAGCCTGGTTAGAACCCGGTCTGATAGTTTTGTGACTGAAATCTTTTTTGACCCAACCGTTTTGCAACCTCGGACCACTGAAGTTCTGTCTCCCACTGCTAAACTGCAAATCACTCCCTCAATGTTGTCCAATCCCTCCTCATCCTCGTTATCAGTTACTACCTCACCGATAATCAAGTCTGTTATCCCACCTCCTCCGCACATCATGGCAGCTCGATATGCTCCCTTGGTGTTGACTCCACCTCTTCATGCCATGCCCCAGGACTACCAAATGATACGTCCACAGTTCGGTGCAACAGGACCTTTGAGTGCACAAAAACACGTCGATAAAATGAATGATTATTTTGATCTACATGAAGTAGATGAGGCTAATGTTCAAATGAGACTGTTTGCCCAAATTTTGACAAGTGACGTTAAAAAATGGTACAAAGGGTTATGTGCCGCCTCAGTCCTTGACCTTACTGCATTCCAAAGGAGTTTTCTAGACAGATGGGAGGTAAAGAAAAACCCTCTCCAAATATTGTCGGAATACGAAAGTATTAAAAGAAATCAAGGTGAGATAGGCCAAAATTACTGTACTCGTTTCAATAACCTGTACAACGCAATCCCAGCTGAAATCAAATCTCCATAGGGTTTGGCCTTGATAAAATTCCCCAATGGCTTTGACGCTGACATGTCATACCAACTAAGGGAAAGAAATTCTACCACCCTGGAAGACATGCGGAAAAGCACAATAAGTGTTGAGGCCAATTTGTTGGCAAAAAGGGAACATCATAGGTCAGAGAGGAGAGTCACAATTAAATAAGAACCTTCCACGTCAAACTCAGATTCCAAATTGGATTCTCTGGCCAGGGCAATGGAGAGAATGATGGAGAGACTTACTGTGTCAGACAGAAATCCTCCAAGAGACAACCCACCTACTCCTCAGGTTCGAAATCCTAACTTCAGGAGAAACCCTCCTCAAATCAGACAGAGAGATCCTAGGGATCAGAGAGAGCAGAGAGGTCTGGATCAACAAATTAGACCTCCTCTGCAAGAAAATTATGTTGATGAAGGGGAGGAAGTGATTGAGGAATTGGAGGATACCCACATAAATCTCATGGGCATTCACGATAACGAAGCTATTTTCCTTACCCAAGAAGAGCAAGAAATTTTCCTTCTCAATCAAACAAAAGTAAGTGAAGAAGATGAGGATACAGAACAACAGGCATTCAAAAATGCCATTTTGGAGGTACACCGGCAGTATAATCTGCAGAGTAAAAAGACAAAAGGGAGTTCCCCAAAAAAGACGATTGAAACGAAGAAGGTGGTCGAAACCAAGAAAGCCTCTGAGCCATCTGCCGAGAAGATTCCTGAGAAGAGTACTGCCGAAGCTCCTACCAAGAAAAACCTTACTATCCTAAAAAGATCGTCACAGCCTAAGGTTTCACCTGTTGACTCACCAAGTACTTCTGGCCAGAAGAGCATGGTGGACAAACCAGAATTGATGAGCCAAGGAAGAGCTCCTACACCCTTCATCCTTGAGGGGGAATTGGCCAAAGTAAAAATCCCCATCCCAGTTTTTGAGTTGATGAAAAAAGATGTTTATCATTCACATGTGATTAAAGCACTGACCATTGAACTTGACATAGGCACGAAGGCCTTAACCATTGGATCAACAAATCATTCAGACACTGTGAACCTTACTGATGATCAACCCAAACTTCTGTTCGGACCTGAAGTAGATGGTCGAGAAGATATTGGTGATGTCTCTCCTTTTTACATCAGTCTAAACATACATGATCTGATCTTGCATAACGCCATGCTGGATTCAGGTGGTTCCCACAATCTGATGCCTAAAGCAGTAATGGAGAAACTGGGGCTAGAGGTCACCAGACCGTACAAGTATTTACACTCATTCGACTCCAATAAAGTTATATGTATTGGTTTGATCAAAGACCTATGCATCACCTTGGTTCAGATTCCTGCGAAGAGCATGGTAATGGATGTGGTAGTTGCAGATATTCCTCCCAAGTATGGAATGTTGCTATCTCGGTCATGGGGGGATAAGTTGAGAGGTACGCTGCAGTTAGACATGTCTTATGCCACTATCCCAGTTTTTGGGCAACAAAGAAGGCTATACAGAGAAACGTTGATGAAATACATGGTCAGTAGCCAAGAAAAACCAC
The DNA here is from genome assembly GCA_032191745.1 of Picea mariana. Taxonomy (NCBI): domain Eukaryota; kingdom Viridiplantae; phylum Streptophyta; class Pinopsida; order Pinales; family Pinaceae; genus Picea; species Picea mariana. The sequence goes on from JASDQU010012442.1 coordinate 25,082, forward strand.
ACAACTATCCCCTCTACTCTGCACATTCCGACTTGGATTCTTTTATCTTGTACAATGATGGTGACACGGGAGAAAAAGATACTCAACTGGTAGAAGATACATCTATTCAAGAGGAAGGCCAAGAAACCATTGAGGTAGCAAGGATGAAAAACGTGATAACTGAAGAGCTACCGTCATATTTATGGAACATGGATTTTGATGGAGCAGTTAGCAAAGAAGGATCTGGAGCAGGAGTCTAGCTGCATAATCACAGAAACAGGTATTCAGAAAACCATTCTTACAAGCTAAATTTCCAATGTACTAACAATATTGCCGAGTATGAAGCCTTGATGCTCGGTCTGAAGCTTTTGAAAAGAGTTGGTGCTAAACAGATAATGGTAAGAGGTGAATCTGAGTTCATAATCAAGCAAATCAAGGGTGAGTATGCTGCCAAACACCCACGTCTTAGAGCTTACATGAATGTTGTTCTTGATTCCCTTAGATGTTTCATTTAAGTTGACTTGCAGGTAATGCTGAGGGACAAAACATTTTGGCAGACGGATTGGACACATTAGTAGCCACATGCAAGATTCCTTTCTGCCCGACTCGCCCATAGACTATTGAGGTAAAATGTAGACCAACCGTTCCCGACAATATTAGGTACTGGCAAGTGTTTGGTAATGATGATCAAATCGAAGACTTTTTGCAGTGTAAAATGATTTTGAATGTGCAAATATAGATTTAGAGAACAAAGATGAGAATGTAAATAGATCTGATTTTGAAATTGATAGTGTAAATAGCATACATTCAGGAGAATTAGGCGATGATGAAATGGATGCCGATGTTTTACATTTGAAAAGAAATGTGTTGCCTAGGGGTCTAGTCCCTTTAGAGGAGTTGTTCGATTTTAACGACGTAGCCAAAAAACCCAAAATTGAAGCACATGGACAAGAGGTAGAAGATTGTAATATTGGGACCGAAGAGAAACCCAGGATAGTCAAATTATCCAAAACACTGCCCCCTGAGCAAAAACTCAAATACATTGAGCTGTTCAAAGAATATTCGGATGTCTTTACCTAGGGTTATGAGGATTTGAAAGCCTATGATATCAGCATCATACAACACATGATTCCAATAAGGGAAGACCAAAAACCATTCAGACAGAAACTTAGGAGGATAAATCCCAAGTTGCTCCCTCTGATAGAAAAGGAAATCAAAAAAATGTACGATGCCAAAATCATTGTCCCGTTGCATTTTTCCAAATGGGTCTCTAATTTGGTCCCTACACGTAATAAATCTGGGGAAATCAGACTCTGCATAGATTTCCAAAATCTGAATAAAGTCTCCCTGAAGGACAATTACCCCTTGCCCAAAATGTACCACATCCTGCAAAGGGTGGTCGGATCCAGTAGAATTTCTCTGCTGGACGGGTTCTTGGGTTATAATCAGGTCCTAGTTCATCTAGATGACCAAGACAAAACTGCCTTCACCACACCATGGGGCACTTTCATGTATGTGAAAATGCCTTTTGTTCTGATGAATGCAGGGGCCACATTCCAGAGAGCGATGGATATCGCCTTTGTGGAAGAATCGGGTAAGTTTATTGTCGTCTATTTGGATGATGTAACTGTGTTCTCCCGATCTGATGACGAACACCTGTGACACCTCAGACAAGTCTTCGAGAAATGTAGAAGGTTTGGGATTTCTTTAAATCCTAAGAAAATCATTTTCGGACTAGAGAAAGGAAAACTACTAGGACACATCATCTCCAAGGATGGAATCAAAATAGACCTCAGCAGAATCAAGGCCATACAAAAATTAGAGCACCCGAGAAACCTTAAAGAATTATAGTCTTTTATCGGGAGAATAAAATTTCTAAGAAGATTCATTCCTAATCTACCAGAGATCCTCAGAAACATTACAAATATGCTGAAAAAGGATGTAAAAACAAAATGGGACTCCGAGTCCAGACAGTGTTTTGAACAAGTCAAACGAGCACTCACAGAAGCCCCCGTTTTGATCAGTCCTGATTTTACTAAGGATTTCTATCTTTTTTCTTTTGCTTCTAAACATACTATAGTAGTGGTGTTACTACAAAAGAACAGTGAAGGGTATGAACAGTCGATAGCTTTCTTTAGTAAAGCGTTAAGAGACGCTGCTCTGAATTACAAGATAATGGAGAAACAAGCTTTTGCCTTGGTGAAAGCTATAAAAGATTTTAGGGTCTACATCCTCCATTCCCACACCATAGCATATGTTCTGAACATGGTAGTAAAGGACATCTTGACACAGGACAATCTGGATGGAAGAAGGGGAAAATGAATTGCCATCATTTTAGAATACGATATAGAGATTACGCCTACAAAACTAATCAAGGGTCAAGGCCTGGAAAAATTAATGGCTGAATCAAACTTCCATGCTCTTGACATTAACTTTTTAGCTGCAGTAGATGAACAGGGTGAGATGGCGAATCTAAGTGTGAGAGAGGTATTTATCAACTCTCCATGGTATGCAGACCCTATATTTGTTTTGCAAAATTTACAAGCTCCCCCTGGTTTGACTAAGACAAAAACTAGATTTTTAAAGTTGAAAGCCTTGAAATTCTGTATTCTAGAAGGCAATTTGTATTGGAAAGATCCTGCAGGCATTCTGTTAAATTTTTTACTGAAAGATGAAGCTGATAAAGTGTTACAAGAATTTCATACAGGAGAATGTGGTGGCCATTTGAACTGGAAGGTCACAACCAACAAAATACTTAGAGTTGGTTTCTATTGGCCCACGCTGTTTGTCCATGTGCATCATAAAGTGAATGCATGTCATCAATCTCAACTGTTTGAAGGCAAAAGGAAACTCCTGCCTCTCCCCCTGAAACCGATCTCAGTTGAATCCCCTTTCCAACAATGGGGACTAGACTTCATTGGAGAAATACACCCCCCTTCTTCAGGCCAGCATAGGTGGATTCTCACTGCCACCGATTATTTTACCAAATGGATCGAAGCAGTACCAAGTAGGAAAGCCACTCACTCTATTATTATCAAATTCCTTGAAAATAATATTTTGTCTCGCTTTGGATGTCCTAGAAAGATCATAACTGATAATGCAGCTACTTTTCGGTCGAAGAAGCTCATAGATTTCTGCAACCAGTATCACATTGGTTTGGGGAATTCCACAGCCTACTACCCTCAAGGGAATGGGCTGGTGGAATCTTCAAACAAGACCTTGGTAAATATCATCAAGAAAACATTGCAGGAAAACAAGAAATCATGGCACGACAAGTTGGTGTTCACATTATGGGCAGATAGACTGACCACCAAAAGGTCAATTGGTATGTCACCATACCAGCTGGTCTATGGCACAGAGGCTGTTTTCCCCACTTCTTTAGGATTCCCTGTCATGAAGTTGCTTCAAGATGTACAAGCTGAACCAAATGACTCATAGCGAAGGATCAACTAGATGATCCATTTGCAGTAGTCTAGGGAAGAAGTCTTCAACAAGACTCAGGTAATCCAAGAAAACATCAAGAAGATCTTTGACAAAAGAACCAAGGAAGATGATTTTGAGCTAGGAGATTTGGTGTTGATATGGGATGCCAGAAATGAAGACAAGGGAAAGCATGGAAAATTTGACAGTCTGTGGAGAGGTCCATACATGATTCAAGATTTCAGGGGGGGTAACGCTTTTTTGCTGAATAACGATGATGGGATAGATCTACCAGGAGGACCTGTAAATGGCAGAATGTTGAAACATTATGTTCCACCTCAGTAAAGATTCGAGTTCCACTCACCATTGTACATACCATTTTTATTTTTCACCTGCATTTTCTAAGTGAATAACATTAGTCAGTTGGTTGAAGCCTGAAGAGAAGGCCCTAAGCTGTTGACCACTGTTCTTCCAATTTTTGAGAATAAAACCAATCAATCAATGAAGGCTACCAGGCAGAAGTTTTCAGAATGACAAGAACCAGGATTCTTGGCACTTCACAGGGCAAGTAGCATCCCCAGGTGGAGCCGCTGTTATCACCCTATACGTTATAGGATCAACTGGTGACTGGGATATTATCTGTCTCTAGTGTTTTTGTTGACAAATGATTTTTCATTCTGCAAATAATTTGAAAAAGAAAAGAAAAGAGAAAAAGAAAAAGAAAAAGAAAAGAAAAAGAGGGCATAAAATAATTTAATAAAAGCCCCATGCAATAATAATAAATTGGTCCATACCTTTCAAGCATGGCCAAGTTCCTTTTAAATTGATGTTGATAGGGTAGTGAATGAGTTTGGCTAAAAAATTTAATCTTAGCCAAAGTGTCTAGGTTAGATTAGTGAATAAATCTAGCCAGACTGTCTAATTTTGGCCAGATAGCCCCAGGGTAGAGTAAATTCTTAACCCAACGGTCTAATATGGGTTAAATCATCATAGGAAGATAGGTTAGAATGTAGGCTAGTTTCCTTGTTGTTTCATTCCAATAAAATCCAGTTTGATGTAAGTGTTGCACCATGTTTTCAGGTACCTAAAAGATCATTTTCCTAGCCCCATGGTGGTGTCTATATGAAAAACCTTGGAAAAACCCATAAAATTCATTTATCCTAATTTTTCCACTGTGCATGTATGTCTGCACCCTCAGTTATGCTCCTTGCACATATCAAAGGTCCTGATCGTGGTGCCCAGATCTATGGTGGACAAAGCTTTCTGGACCCCCCTGACCGTTCTTCTTTTAACCTAGGGGGGGGGGTTCCAGAATCGTGGATAAGACTCACACTCATCTGGACAGCTCAAGATCGAGTGCTCAAATCAACGGTCAANGGGGGGGGGGGGTTCGGAATGGAATCTTCCCTCCGGCGGGCCCCTTTTTGTACGTGGCATCATTTTAATGGCCCCGAGGTCCATCACCACCTGTTTTCTGACTTACCATCATCACCATTGGACATCACCTTCCATTTTTCCCAAGTTAGTCACATCCCATAACTGCTGTCAGTCCCTACCCCCCTTTCGTTCGTGGCAAGCCCCTTATTATGACTTTTACCTCCAATCGACAGCCTCCACATCTTCCATCCGTATTCCTCGACCACCGTCACCCGCCATCTCATCCTCAAGTGATATGTTGGCCATTTATTACTGGATAACCTATCCATTATCCAGCTGACCTATCTCCTGTGCCCAACCGACCCCAGCTTAAATAAAACTACCATTATTCCCCTTATTTTTGCTATTCACCCATCGCACCAGAAAAATTCACCTCTTACTCCTTCGTTACTTTGTGTTGCCCTCGTCCACAGTCAGTCTCCCCCACTAATGTCATGTTTTATTGCAAGTACTATTGCAGAGATGGCGCCAAAATCCAAACAAGCAGAAGGAGAGGAGAATCCATTTCTCCCCCCTCCTGTCGACCTGGACAAGATCCCACTGGTCGACAAAGATCGATTAATTGTAGATATCAAATGAGATTTTGATTTCTCATACCTCCAGTCATGGCTCAAGGAAGTTTTTCTGGACCAAAGTGATGAAATTGGACTCTGGGAGTCCAATTTTCCCCTCTACCTCTTTCCCCAAATCCACCATTTTCCTGAGTTTTCTCTTAAGTGTCAAGCTCACTATATCCCAGAACAAAGAGCCATCATTTCCTCATCTGGAGAGATCATGTTCCTCATCACGCCCGAATCCATAGACCAGATGATGAAAATTCCCCGATCCGACTCTCCGTCTCCCTTCAATCTGGAAATTCTTACTGAATTATACCAGAAAATGACATTTCCCCAAAGAGCTCAAATATTCGAGCTCTTCCTTCCCCCATCCGCTCAATTCCCCTCCACAAATCCTCCTTATCCGTCTTCCATGTTCTCCACTAAGGGAAACTAGGTCATCTCATCCCTTTGTGCTTTATTAGGATATTATTCTGACCAGTGGGTAGATGAACCCATTCTGGGTTTTTTATCCATCTTTTCTACCGACAAAAAACCCACCACCCAGTTTGATTTCAGCACATTTTTGGAAGACAGTATTCACGAACAGTTCATGAATTTTGGCACTGAAGGCATGTTTAGATATTCATTGATACTAGCATATTTGTTCGTTTTCTTCCAGGCGGATAAATTCGGCTTTTCCATGCAGAAGATGGATGGAGATGGTAGACCTCAGGCAGTCACTGCATGGACCTCCTTGCTCAAGCACAACTCCACTGAGTTTAGCTTCAAGGAGTTCATCGACCAGTTCTACCACCGTATGGTAAGCATGCTAGGTGGCAGACCCAAGCCTCGAATAAATGACGAAGTCCAGAGAATCCTGCATCTCTCGGACAACACAAAGACCAAGGATTGGTACTTGTATAAAGATCATATAGAGATCAGAATATACGGGTGCGATTTGGCATCGTATAAGCTACCCAAGTATCTGTCTGTCCAAATCTTTTCTATAGAATATATAAGGCAGATTATGAATTCAGATGATATCCATTTTGTATCATTGAAGAAAAAGCAGCAACTTAGAATCAAGGGGCAGATTGGCTCCTTCATTTGCAACAGTCATGGCACTGGGAAAGAAGCAGACCGGATGCTGAGAGAAATGAAGTTCTTCTTGAGCTTCCCCTGAAATTATGATCCTTGCAGGATCATCTCAGAGATGAGGGTGAAGAAAAAAAATATCCCTTATGTTCATGTGTCTAGGCCTGAAGTTGAGAAGTATGCAAATCAGACAATGTGGAAGCCTAACACACTGATTGAAGTGGAGCAGCAGGATCCCCCGGCCACTGTGTCGCAAGCGACCACTCCATAGGTCCCTAAAGAGAAGAGGCCAAGGCAGGATTTATCTCCACCAGTCACTGAGGTATCATCTGAAGAGTTCTAGCTGCACACTAAGAGGCCCAAGACTGTTGCAGCTCCTAGCCCAAACAAGAAAAATGAAACCCAGCCTACCACAGTGACCAAGTCTTTTATTCCACCCTTCGGTTCAAGCGTCCATAAGGACATAACCTCAGCAGGGATGGATAAATCTACAGATCCTCCATTGACCACCCAGCCAGGCAAGGGAGGACCGAAGTTGAGTATTTTTGAGAAGTATGAGCTGATAAAGAAAAAGAACCAGACCCTTACCAGCAGTACTTGCACTCAGTTTTCGAAGCAGACATCGACTGCGCAGCATAAGCTGCTTTCTGCATTTGACACAGAAAAGGGCAGAATGCACATGGCCTTCCTCCAGGCACAGGTACCAGACCCCAAAGTGATCACTGATTATAAAAGGGCCACCTTCGAATTCCAGATGAAGGACATGCATCCGGATGATCAAATGGATCTACACAAGCAGACAGGGGAAATGGTTTTCTACACTCTAGCACATGCTTCTGCTACTGAGTCGAAATTGCAGGTGTCCCTGAACAATGTTCAAACACAATTAAAGATGGAGAAGATATCGTCCTTTTCCAAGGACAACAGGATCAAGACTTTGGAGGAACAGGTCGTCAAGATCGGTTATGATCCTTCGAACGTCAAAGTAGCTGAGGAGATGATCAAAAAGAAGAATGTCGACATAGCATCCTTGAGGAAGCAACTGAATCTGCCACCCACAGAGGACTCCCAGGCGAAAAAGATAGCAGAGAAAGAAGGAGAGAAGGATGAAATGCTTAAGCTACTCATGGAGAATAATGCACAACTCAAAGAAATGGAAGCTGAGATGGAGAAATTATTAAAGGAGAAAGAGCAGCTGAAGCCAGTGGAAGTCATTCCATTGAGTGCCATCCCAATTTCAGAAGCCAAGATAGCGCCAGTGACAGAAATCCCATCCGCGACTCCATTGGCATCACAGGAGAAAGAGATCAGTAGGCTTAAAAAGGAAGTTGAGAACCTTCAGGAACTCAAAACTTCCTTCCAGACGAGTCTCTCCAAGGAAAAGCAAGTGCCAGAGCAGCTCAAGCAGGAGTTACAGTAGCTCCGGAAGCAGACAGTGGCAGGAAAGACTTTGACCGAGGTTAAAGAGAATGTATGGATAGACATCACTAAGTCCATGAATGAAATATGGCCAATGATCCAAATAATGTTCGAGCAGAATGAGTTGGTACTGAGAAGCAAGCAAGCCATCGAGAAGATCAGAGTAGAATTGGGAGACATACCAACACAAGCAAACGAGATCATCAAGTTCCTCAATTCTAAGACCAAGGAAGAGATGGAAGAACTGAAGATTGAAGACAGAACAGAGACCATCCTTGAGGTCAAAAGAGTCTTGACCAAGAGAGGATTAATGCTTCAGTTGGAAGAAAAGGTTCAGGCCATGGACCTGGGGGTACATATATTCTTCAGTAAGATTGAATCTCTCCAGAAGAAAGGTCTTCCTGGTTTGAAGGTAATCAATGATAATTGATGACTCTCCCAGATTACAAGAAGAGATTAGTCAAAGTGGCTAAGGACAACTCAAAGTTTGCAGGCATACAAGGGAGCATCACCAGCAAGGCATTCCCGGATGCCCTTCAGTGGGACATCAGTATCCAACACGAGATTCGATACATATTCCTCACCAAGCCTACATTCACTAAGTATACAGAAATGGACGAAGTGTATCGAAGACTACTCAAAGTCAATGTGCCCAGTCATATTAGATGGGAGGAGCTCTGTGATCTGATCGATTAGCAGATGAGTTGTCCCAGTCCAGTCAGCTCTCCAGTCGGATTGAAGTCATGTAGAGGCTTCATCAACGGCCTACCCAGAAATCATCGTGCAGTTACAGCACATCATCAAGTAGTTCCTAGATTTAGGAATTTTTGTTAAGTTAGTTAGGCTAAAAATAGATTTAGCACGTCCTGTTCATTAATAATAGGATCTTTGTAATTTGAGTTATAAATACTTCACCTTTCGAAGTATTGAGGGTTGTTGATCTTCACACCCTGATGCTATCAAACTGTAATCTTATTGAAGAGATCTTCCATTAATAAAAAGGAGACTTTATAGGATTCTTGCGTGTATTCATTGGTGATGTTTTTCTCTCTGAGTTGAATGTATTTCTCACTTTGTTATCATACTGTTTTCTACATCTAATCTTCAAGAGTAATGAATGTTGCAGGATTTATCTCTTATACCCTGTTTCTGACTCGAAATATTTTTAGCATTTATCATATGGTGTTTTCAATAAAGAAATTCTTAACTGCTTCTTTGTTGAAATTATCTTTCTCATCTTTTCTTCTATTCATCATTTAAGCTACTGAAAGATCCAGTGATTATATTATCTCACCCTTTGAAAGTTTTCCTTTTGACTTTTCTGGTTTTTATTTCATATTTTATTAAAACACAGACCCTATAGCCCAATGGATGTGTAGATTGTCTCAACCAAATTCGAAAAAACACTCTGACAACGAAAATCGACCTATTTCTTTACCTAGCCTAATATTTGAAATTTGAAACATAGATAAATCTAATAGAGAGATCCCTCTCTGAAGTTGGAAGGGCTAGATCCCAGCTTCAAAAGTGGTTGGATAAAGTTACCTTAGTAGATTTCTTTTGCTGTCAACCTCTAGGAAATTTACCAAGTGCTAACACTTCTTATTGATGAAGAAGGAGAGGAAGAAGAGGTTGATCCTTAAATCCATTGTCTTGGCGGCGCCTCTTCATCTCCTCATTTAACTAGATTTGCATATGAATAGTCTCTCATGGATAGCCAACTAAACAAATTGAGCAAAGGGGAAAGGACCAGTGGTAATCAAAATAGACACAACTTGAGATCAAAGAAGAAAGAGGGGAAGCTTGAAATTTATGATCAGCCTACTAGAATAGAGAATCTTGTTAAGGGTGTGGTATCTAGCAGCAAAGAAAAAGAGGCACAAGACCCCTAGGCAGTGGTTAATAACCCTACCTCAGAAGTTAAGGAGATTATGAATCCTCCCTCCTCTTTTAGCTTTGAGAATGAGATTCAAAAAATTTAAATCCCTGTACCTTTTTTGGAGATAATTAAGAATGAGGATTTCAAAAGGTACCTTTCCAAAATGATATAGCCTAAACCTTCATCTTATTCCACAGATTCATTCAACCTCCAAGACGAAAAACCAGCCGTCATACTGGGACCTTTGGTATAGGATAGGGATGAATATTCCCCACCATTCTACACATCATTGAACATTCATGATAAAGTGTTGCAAAAATGTTTGATGGATTCAGGGGCGTCTCATAACCTCATGCCTAATACCTTCATGGATGATCTTGGGTTGGAGGTTAAAAAACCTATGATTAACTATACTCATTTGATTCCAAGAAGGTGAATTGTCTTGGGGTTATCAAAGACCTGGTTTTTTCCTTGTTCCAATTGCCAATGAAAATTGTGGTCATGGATATTGTGGTGGCTGATGTCCCCCCTAAGTTTGGGATTCTTTTGTCTAGATCTTGGATCAAAAGGATAGGGGGGAATTTTCATATGGATCTTTCATATGCCACCATTCCTGTGTTTGGGGGGGAAAATAGAAGACTTTATAGGGAAGAAAAACTTACTTACATTATCAATGATGAAGTGAATCCTACCAACCACCCCATTTTTGCGGTTGATACTGATCTAGGAACCAGTATGTTACAAATCATTGATGTTCTTCAAACACCTATCGAAATTAGAAAGAAGACTATTACCTCTTGTGAAGTTCCTCCTCCTAATACATCTATTTGGAAGATGTTTTTTTATGGAGCCTCTTCTAGGGAGAGTGTTGGTGTTGGGGTAGTCTTTATTTCCCCTACCCAAGAGACCATATATTTGTCTTACAAGCTTGAATTTGAAACAACAAACAATGTGTCAAAATATGAGGCTCTTGTTTTGGTTTTGAGGGTTGTTAAAGACATGAATATTGAAGAGCTAACAGTGTTCTGATATGCTGAGTTAATTTTTCATCAAGTCAAAAATTTGTATGAAGATAAACACCCCGGGTTGAGGACCTGCATAAATCAAGTCTAGGATGTTGTTGATAGTTTCTTCTTGGATTTTAATATCTCATTTGTTTCAAGATATGAGAACACTATGGAAGATTCCTTAGTTGTCTCAACAAGTAATTTCAGGGTTCTTTTGCTCCCCAAACTTACATATGATGTGGAAGTAAAGTATCGACCCTCTATTCTCAACAATGTCAAACATTGGAATATTTTTTAGGATGATATTGAGATAAAAAGATTTCTTGAGATTGTGGGTGAATTTTCTGCTTTACATATTGATCAAGATCAAGATACTGAAGAAATCCCTCATGCTGATATTTTTTTGAATAAAATTGTTGGCCATCATGTTGTTGAGTTTCACAGTAATATTCCAAAAGGAATAGTCCCCTTGGAGATATTGTTTGATAGAAATGATGTTGATGTAAAGTTTAAATGTTCAATTGAAAATGCTGAGGTGAATTAATGAAATTTAGGTACAAAGGAGGATCCAAAGTATGTCAAATTTTGTAGCAGCTTGTCAAAGGAACAAAGGGGTGAATATGCTAATATTTTAAAGGAGTTTTTGATGTGTTTTCCTGGAAATATGAATATTTAAAAACATATGACACAAGGATCATTGAACATAAGATCCCTTTGAAAGGGGATACCAAGAATTTTAGGTAGAAACTTAGATAGATAAATCCCATGCTGTTGCCTATTATGGAAAAAGAGGTCAAAAAGTTGTTAGATGCCAAAATCATCATTCCTTTGAGATACTTTTAGTGGGTAGCTAACTTGGTGTTATAACCCTAAATTGCACCACACATGCTTACCTAGCATCTGGCCAACTCATATCCCTTCTTTGCCAAAAAACTACTGAACAACTCTTCTAAAAACTCCATTTTTAAAAAGCAAACTCTAGCAGGCTCACTACAGCCCGCGGGCCCCGCAAGCAGGCCCACTACATCCCACGGGGGCCCCGCTAGCAGGCCCACTACAGCCTGCGGGTGCCTTCAGAATCACAAAAAACGGAAAGTTGCAGACGGAACGAGAAGCTTTTGGTCAGTTAACTAGAACTCTCCGCCATGCATGGCCGAGAGTTCGCCTAAAACCCTAGCTCCTTCTAACCTATAAAAGGAGGGGTAGGGGTACTATTCAAAGGAGGAAAAATCATAGCAAAGGAACTCTGCCAAATTGCCAAGCCAGTTTTGTCCCAACCCTATAGCCTTGCCTCAAGCTTTAGGAGAAACTCAAGAAGCAGCAGTTGGAGGACAAAAGAAGAGGAAGAGCCCAGGATCAGGATCGTGGAATGGCGACCGGCCTCAGAAATCATTATAAGTTGGTTCATATTGAGGTTAATGAAAAAGATGATTTTCCCGTCCCGAATACATGAGTCTTATGTATGTTATTTGATTTGTGTTTTATCTCTAACCCTATACTAGATCAGTAGCATGCATGCATAGTTTTTTCTTGATTACAGGAAGCTTTGTGGAAGGATCAGTAGCAGCAAGACAAAAAGCTCAACGGAGGATCTACTTTAGCCGTCGGAAAAAGGTTGGTTCATTCTTCCCTTGTGTGCATGTGGAAAAAGGGGTTTCAGATTCGGGTAGAAGGTTAAAAGTAGCTTAGGAAGGGTCATGATCTGCATGCAAGTTTAGAGCCCTAGCTTGCTAGTCTGTAGGGTAGAATACCCCACAACAGAATTGGCGACTCCACTGGGGAATATTTTACTCTTAGGGTTTCCGGGTTTGGTGAAAGATCTTTTTGGTATTTCAAAGAATTAATTTTCAGTTTCTTTGTTGTCTTTTGTTTCCTGTTAAGTCGAAAGCTAGCAGGGGACCTGGTTATCAATACCAGTTTTCCTTGACTGACGCTCGACATTTTTCTTTTCGGGACACACAGAGGTACCCGCGGCCTGCAGAATCCCTGCCCGCGGGTGACCCGCGCCCTAGCCTTCTACAGCGCGCGTGTGAACGCGTTCTGTAGTAGCTTCAGTAGTGTGTAGAGTCCAGGAAGTTTAAGAGGCAGTCCCCTCTTCCCCTGTTAGAAGTTTATCTTCTCAGGGGGCTTTCTGGATCCTGTCTGGGTCTGAATTGGTTTATTGTCTTGTGTTTCAGTCTGTCTTGTTGTGTGTTTCTTCACATTAGCTTTTCTTTTTTGAAAATTTGTTTTTCTGTTAGAGTGATAGCATCTCAGCCTGTCAGAGACTTTGGTTGTCAGTACCAGAAGCCTTTTTCAGGACTAGACTGTCTGTGTGTAATTTTATCTTAGTTTTTAGACATACCCGTGGCCTGCTTAGGCTTAGCCCGCGGGTACCCGCGCGCTGTAGTGGAACATCACGCGGTTACATGCGTGCTGTCTTGGTGACAGTCGCGGGTCTGTTAGGTATCTTTTCAGCTTGGGTGGGGCAGTCATCCCCTCCTGTGGTGAGAAGAGCTCCTCTCAGAGGTTTAGAGTCTGGGGCTGCACAGTCAGCAGGTTAGGGCATTTCTCCCTCAGCTTGTGCTGGTTATTTGATTTTTTGATAGAAAAGACAAAAGAGAAAAAATATTGTTTTTATGGTTTTTAGGCAAGTGTTGGAATTAGTGCGTTCTTGATTGCTTTTTGCATTTTGTGCTCTGATTCTGTTTGCGATCTGCGCTTTAAGCCAGAGTTTTCTTTTCATTCTCTTGGTTTTGATCTTGTCATCATTTTTCCTTGTTGTGTTATGTTGCAATAAAATAAAATAAAAATTTCCTTTCATCTCCTTCTTGATTTGAAAATTGGTTGTTGCATCAGTAGCTAGGAAAGAATTTCTTTTGCATAAGTTTGTGCGGTGCATGTCTAGTATAAGTAGCTCGCAGATTTGAGTGAAAATTCTCTTCATTTACTGCATAAAATCTTAGTAAATCTGAAAAAGAAAAGAAGTCTTTTCATTGAAAAGTTGTTGGTTTTGCATTTTACAATAGTTTGTTTCCAAGCATTTCTGTGCATTTTGCTTTGAGTCTTTTTACACATCATCGGTTTCATTTCTACACCTTGAGATTTAAAAATCCCATTAAAAGCAACGCTTAATAAAATCAAGTAGACTTTTCTGTTTGTAGGGTGCACTCACTAGCTTAAGAATAGGGCCTTGGAATAGGTTGGAGAGTAAACTCTCCAAGGCCACCCAAAATAAACATTGGAGTCTGTTTTTAGGGAGTGTAGAAGTCCAATTACGGAAAGTTATTCAGGACCCCCCTCTAACACAGGGGCTAAACACGAGGTCGCGTAAGGAAAGGCAGCGGAGATAACCCCTCCAAAGCTGGACCGAGCGTTGTGGAGAACACATATAGAGGATCTGTTAAGGGATTACGTCGTTAGCATTTGCCACGGAGCTTCATGGGTCTCAAATCCGTTCGAGGTCCTCAGTCGTCTTTCGGAACACTTGCTCTCGATACCCTTGATAGGTTTCGGGCTTGATACCCTGCTCATTGTGGTCTCCCGACTGCCGACTGTACCCGCCTGATAGTTGTTCACGTGCTGGCAAACTAGTTGCCTATCTTTTCTAGGGACATACACAGGTGATTGCGGGGGTATACCGTGGTACCTAGGGCGGACATCAGACCAACGCTTTGCAGAGTAGACCCGGAGGGTGCTTCCGTATTCGAGTTGCACTTGCACTGGTAAGGTACTCTAGTGTTGGTTGTTGTAACTGCTCTTCCTACTAATATAGTGCTTGCTTGATTTATCTTCTAGGGGATTTCTCTTAGTGCGTGTTACTGTTTGTTCGTGTAGACTACCTTAGTGTGTCGTGAATCTTCTCACACAGTGGAGGATTCAGATCTCCGCCGGTCACGAAGGCTTCTGGGCCTGCCGCCGGTGATACTGGAGCCACCCCCGCCACCTTTGAGGTGGAAGCTGGACCATCTTGGGTCCTTCGAAGCAACCGAGGCTTTCGATCCCGAACAACCCCCGGAGGGATCAGCCGCCAATCTTGGATCGGTTGAAACCTCAAACGCTGATTTTGGGCCAGACATTATTGTGCCAATTCAATTTTACGACAGCCTATCAGCACCTAACCCAGTCATGGAACAAATCATTTCCACTGGGACTTATTCCATTCCTATCACTATTGTTACCACAGGAGAAGCTTCTCCTAACTTGCCTTTGTCGACGGTCCGGGCCACCATGGTCTCGGCCGCAACTACGTCGCACAGTGGTCCGACGCCATCCATTGCGGTGGCCACACCTCCTTACATACCTAGTGCGACAGGCGCTCCGTTTTCATACGGTATGCCTAGTTTAGGTACTTTTCCTGCACTCACTTCTTCCATTTCACAGACTTTGGGTCTAGGGGCAGGAAGCTCAAACGCTTCTCTGCAAGGTCAACCTGGGGGCACTCATGTCCCTTTCAACGCGTTTCCTTACGCTGGAGGTCAAATCCCTCCTTCGTCCCCTTCACTCGGTGGTCCGCATCAGCAGTCCGCCGGGTAGCCCGCACACACAAGTTCACTTGGAGTCAGGAGTCAAGGACAGCCTGTGCAAACTTTGCCGGTAGGTTCGTCACCGTTTGTTTGGAACGGGACGTTTGGTAATAACACACTCACATCCGCTGCTTTCCCACCTGGGGGCACACCCATTTTTGGACAGTCTAATCTGGCACAGGGTACTATTCCTGCGTTGGGGGCACATATACCAGGACCTTGGAACTTAGGACAAGGAGCCAATCCCGCCACGGGAATGCTGTTCTGGGGTACTACTTTCCACAATCAGTGGAACCCTGGACAGGCCTCTATGCCTCTCCCTATAGGACCGGCATGGGGGAATCCTTCCCAAAGTCCCTCAAATACGATGAACGCCCAACATTCTATGTCCTTCATGGGGAATCAGCAAACGATGTCTCCTCAAATGCAAAACCCTTACGCTGGTCAGGGCAACGGTTTCTACCAAAACCCTGGCCAACAACCAAACTTTTCCTGGCAACCTGGTGCCAGTCAAACCCCAGGACCCTTTTATCCCGGCTATCAGAAACAACCTAAACTACCTTTCTTGGTGATGTTACACTTGCCGGATTTAACACGGTTGTTGAATGATCCTATCTGTCACGATCCGCGTTGGCCTCCTATGCCAACGAAGTTGCCTTCGGACATCCCAAAGTTCGAAGCCAAACCCAATGAAGATCCGGGTGATCACATGACTACTTTCCACTTATGGTGTTCATCTAACTCATTGAAATATGACTCCGTCCAGTTGCGATTGTTTCAACGCACTCTTATTGGGAGTTCCATGAAATGGTACATAGAGCTTGACCGCTCACGATATTCCTTTTTTGGCGAACTGGCTATGGCTTTCCTTAACCATTTCCAGTTACCTGTGAGATACGACGCCGGCACAGATCTGCTAGCCAATTTCGAGCAGACGTCAGCGGACCATATCTCGGATCATATTCAAGAGTGGCGACACCGAAAGAGTCTTATCAAGGTACCCATCCCACCAGCATTCTTGCTAGAGTGGTTCCTTAAGTCTTTAGTTCCACAGTTATCCAAAGACATCGCAACTTCAGGGGTCTTCTCTGAGGAAGAAGCCATCATGAGAGCTCAACAGTTTGAGCTTATCTATTCTCAGTCTGGTCTATTGTACAACATCCTGCCGGATGCACCACGATCGATTCTGGACAAAACCAGACAGAGAGTTGGACCACATGCCGATGGTATAGTTGGTTCGGCACAAACTAATCCCGTTGAGAAATTGACAAAACAATTGCAGCAGTTATCGATACAACACTCAGCGGCCAGCCAGACTAGCACTTCGGCTGCTCCTCCTACTCAAACGTCGGAAGTACACTCCGTATAGACGACTAACCCAAAGGCCAACCAACAGCCTGAGGGGAAGAAAAAGCAATGAAAAAAGAGTAAGGGGGATAAAAAACCAAATGATAATGCTGGGGAGGGTACCACCGAAAAGAGGAAGGCGAGGTATCCGTGCAATCTGTGTGCGGAAGACCACCCAACCCATTTATGCCCTCGACTTGCAGAGGCCCAGAAGTTTGTCACGTAGCAACAACAAGCTGTGTTGACTAATCCCTTTGAGCATAAGCAGAATTTAACTCAAGCCTCCGCAAGTATGGAGGGGGGCAGCCATGAAAAATTCCCTCCCCCAAACAGTTCATCTTCCGCGAACGTATATATGATGAAAAGTGATACATTCATAGCAACTAGAGCTCACGATTATAGCAAACCAAGTGCCTCTGATAAGGGCAAAGAAGCTGAGATCCCATCTCTTCCTCTTCAGATCGAGAAGACATTGGGTGAAACAATGACTCACATCCCCAAAGGTGCGTTTAAACGAGCTTCTCATAATCCAAACGCAAGGGCCGCCCAGAACTACTCTGTGGTGGAAGATTTGTCACAAACCCCTTGTGCTATGTCCGCTTTAGAATTCCTCCAAAGTTGCCCTGCTCAGAGAAAAGCCTTGTTGACTGCTTTAGGCTCTACTGAGACTTGTAACCCGGGAACGATCATGTTAGATACGACTGATTTGAAACCTCGTTTGCCTTACCACGTCACATTTCAGATAGTAGTGGCTCACCCCACAAAAACCTTTACACGAAACATCTTCCGCACGGTGGTAGACGAGGGCGCTTCAACTTGCGTTATGTCGTTAGCATGTTGGAAAGCCATTTGTCAACCTGAGTTGTCTCTGTCACCTGCTCTTCTCACTGCGTTCGATGGTCGTTCTTTTCGACCGCATGGCATCATCCCTTCTTTCCCTGTGCAGTTAGGGGGGAAGACCGTGTGTGTCGAAGTAGAGGTAGTCGATGCCCCCATCAATTACAATCTTTTGTTGGGTTGTAGTTGGACTTATGCAATGCAAGCGGTGGTCACTACAGTTTTCTGAGTCTTACTTTTTCCACATGAAGTCCGGATAGTGACTATTGATCAGTTGTCCTTCTCTCGACCTAACCCAGCCTTGGGGGCATCCACGGTTCCCATGGTAGATAATCCTCAAGCCGTTGTCGTCAATGTCAGAGTTGGTTTGTGCCCATCTTTGATGGGTACCTTCGATTACCCACCTCCTCAAGGCGATGTCAAGTTTATATCGACTCACCACAAGGATGAGATTTTCCATGTTTTGTCATTCCGCACGACTTACTTTCAGGACCCATGGACTCTTCCTTCCCCATCAGACATGATGGATGCGACAGGGCATGCGGGCATGTCTACGCCCTTGTCGGCCGCTGAAGTAGCGTACTCTTTGGTTCAGCAAACATCAGCTACTCCTGATCCGATTCCCGCACCAGAGTTGGATCCACTCCTTGAGCCTATCTGGGCTCAGGATTCTCTTGTCAACATTGATTCGTTAGAATTAGTCTTGCCTTTTGACGAAGCCATAATCGAAGCAATGACTGGTCCGAACAAACCCTGGGAAGATCTTCATCACAGATCATACTTCCTCCCGGAGTTACACCGAATTGAGGCAGGAGAATTCACTATCACCACGACGGGAGATCAGCCTTGTCCCATTAACCTCTTGGCTACACAGGATATTTATGCTGAGGGAAATATGGCGACTATCGTTGCCACAATACCTATCAATATCTCCCGAAACCCCAGCATCGTGGAGAATGTCTTCGTCGGAGCGGATTGCTCCCCCGAAGAGATTCAGATTTACACGGATCTTTTCAAAGATTTCCACGATGTTTTTTCCTGGTCTTACAATGAGATACCTGACATTGACCCACAAAGTGTCGATCATGAGCTAACTTTGTTGTTTTTCAAGCTCGCTTTGAGATCCGAAAGCAACATCCGACGAGACTTTATTTATGCTTTTCGATCTCGACCGGATTAACTGAGAAAAGTAACCATTATGGAGTCTTCTTTAAGCCCTTTTCAGACTCCTTAAATATGAAAAGATTGTCGAGTGAACTTGTTTCTTCACACTCGTTAAATTGGCCCAGAAGAACGTTATTTAAACGGGTCTCCTTTTAAGCCCTTTTCAGACCCTCTAAACATGAAAATATTGCCGAGCGATCTTGTGATCCTTCACACTCGTTAAACTGAAATTTGAAGTCACATCTGTCCGGCGGTAGCTTACCCCTTTTTCGGTCCGGACGGTCAACTATACGAATAAAGGAGCGCTCTATTGAATTTCCATTCTTTAGAAGAGTATCCTCAGGTATAATTTTATTCCTTTTCGGGCCTTAGGGACTAAATCTACGAAAAAGAAACCCCCCCGGAGTCCATAGTTAAGCTCTTTTCGGACTCCCTAAAATTGAAAAGATTGCCGAGTGACCTTATTATTTCACACTCGTTAAACTGGTCCAGAAGAATATTCCTGACGGAGTCCATAGTTAAGATTTTTTCAGACTCCTTAAAATTGAAAAAATGGCCGAGTGATCTTGTCCTTTTCACACTCGTTAAAATGGTTTTGAATTGACGTCTAGTCGGTGCTAGTTTACCCCTTTTTCGAACCAACTAGACTATTGATGAAAAAGGTACCCCAATGGAGTTTCCTTTTATGCTTTTTTAGACTCTCTAAACATGAAAAAACACCGAGCTTCCCTTCTCATGGCTCGTTAAACTTACATCGAAGGACGTTACCATTGTGTGTTCTATCAACCGCATTTGCATCCTTTACCCATCATCCTAGTAACAGTTTGCATCTGCGTTTTAACACCTTTGGCCACTGGAGGATTTTTCCGAGTATCATTTCCTATAACATCAGTCTTGTCCTTGTGCCTTGAACTTGTATGTTTGCGATCCTCGTTCCTCCCTTGTAACGTAATATTCCTTTATTCTTTTTTCCAAATCAACAAAAAGAAAAAAAAAATCAAATATACCTCAAAAAGAGGATGGGAAAAGTATTTTCTTTATTGGCATCATTATGAGTCACCCTTGGATAAATCACATCTGTCCGTTTGATTG